>JBBPBX010000719.1:104482-119747 GCA_038048925.1 Garcialebias charrua | reverse complement strand
TGGTTACACTGCAACATTAAGCATTCATTCAACATTAATTAATCTGCTGAAAAGGGGAGGAATGTAAACCCAGTTATGGTAGGGTTTCTCTGCTTGTCCATCACAGCTGTGGAAACATGTGATTGTAAAGTGCATTTCCCCTTTTCAGATATAAATTATTCACAATCTTATTTTTCGTGTTCCTTCACGATCATCAGAAGTCCAGATTTGACCTGTAAATGAAAAAAATAAGAAAAAGTCAGCACTAAATCTGTATAAATTACCCCAAACATTCAGATCCAGAGGTGGGTTCAACAGAATCTTGTTGAGCAACTACTATCCAACAACCTGTTTTTAGGCACTTATTAAAATGATCTTTTATAACTTTATTAAATGTATAACTGTTTCCAACTCTCATCACTGTATGAAAAGTTAAAAAGTTGAAAAGTTTGAAAAGTTCTTTGATTTTATACGTCTACCTTATAATGTTTTGCTAGTTTTTTGATACTTTGTAAAAAAAAAAAAATAAAAAAAAAACTTTTTTTTTTTTTTCTCTCTTTTGTTTTCTATTGTTTATTGTTTGTTTGTTTATTGTTTATTGTTTAAGGAAATTATACCACTGCTGTTCATTGTTCTTTAGTTTTAGCAGGTCGCTTTCGTAAATGAGCCCTTGAGGTTCAAAAGATTTACCTGACTAAATAAAGGTTGAATGAATGAATGAAAAAAAGTTAAAATGTTGATCTAATTAGTTATTTGAAATGGTGTGTTTATGCAACAAAATGTTCCTTATTTGACATCCCCTTTTGAAACAGGAGGCAAACAAAAAACATCCTGTTACAAAGAAAATAATGGAAATGCTCATTACACAAACGTCATCTGTACTGCAGGTGGAAATACTACCAGAAAGAAAAAATAAAAACTCAAAACATCCGAACCCAACCAGTAGCATCAGACTTACTACTTCCACCATAAGACATATCACCCCATTTGACACATGTCACACCACCACTACAGCCTACGTCAACTCCTTCTTCAACACAACCTCTACTCCATCTCCTCCGCTATCCACACCATAGTAAGAGAGCCTGAATCCTGCTCCAACACCGTGAGCCTTGCTGCCCTTCCACTCGGTCTCTAGGACAAAGAAAACATGTACCTTCCTTCTCTGCATCATGTCAGCCAACTCCCTACCTATGTCTGTCAAAAAGGTGAGGAAAAAGAAAAGAAAAAGAAAAACACCCATCCAAAAAGGAACGTAACAGGTGCCTATACCGAACATGATGGAGAAAATAGAACCAAACTGTACTGCTCTAACGCGAGTACACGAAGGATAAGACAAAAACGTGTGCGGCCATGCAGGTCACGTGTCAGTGAAATCTGTACATGTATGTATGAATAATGAGTGTGCTCGAGGTTCTACCATAGCAAAGAATACTGATCATGAAAAACTGTAGTTATCGAATCACCACCTGAAGATCACATGGTCAGCTGACACATCAGCCAGGCTGCTATGTTTGGTAGTGACATTTTCCAGCTTGACTTTCACTTGTCATGAGTTCTCCAGCCCCCATAGGAGATGTCAAGAGTCCAGCAGTGGGTGCAGACCACAGTTCATAGACTTGAGTTGAAACTGGTGCAAAAACATAAAACTCCATGTAACAGTTCAGGCATGAGTCATGACAGCTTGCGGCTTTAGCTGAACATGATACATTTCGGAAGTTCAGTGCAGGTGGTGTCAGCTTGCAGCTTAGCCAAACACAACACAATTCGACAGTTCAGTGCAGTCCAGTGCAGGTGCCAACAGGAGTTGTTAGCAAAACCTAGCTTCAATGACAGCACAACATGTGATCTGTCCAAGAATGGCGTTCGAAACCACAGAATCATGATGCAACTAGTCCATGCTACGGTTGAGGGAACCTAGGCGTATGCAAACGAGTGTACTGAGCAATGCGAATGTTGTAGGGTGAGGAATAAAATTGTAAATTGAGAGCTGCATATCTGTGTATAAGTGAAATCCACCACCAAGTAGAAATAATTAACTGCTAACCAAACGTCGTCATGGAACACCTGCAGCAGTCACTGATTAGATGCCAAGCTGAAATCCTCAGAAAACACCTAAATAAAGTCACCTCCCGCAGTATGAGTCATGAACACACCAGCACATCTGCCAGCAACGAGAAGACTCCCATCTGGACTCTGTCAGGCAGGACAGAAGGCCAAACACGTCCTGCAGAACAAACAAGTGGCAGTCCTCCAAGAAGAAAAGAAATACACATATAAAAAAACAAATAAATAAAATAAAAATAATCTACCAAAGTACTCTAAACCACTATTACACAGGCCATGTTCATATGTCATTAAACATGACCTGCACCCCACCAGGCTGAAGTGATGAGAACTGGAAACGTAACAATTAATGGCGTGAAATTAACCTTGCATGTACTCCTTTAGGCAACATGTTCATGGGAACCTCACCTATAAAAATCTGAAATGTGCCTTTAACACTGAGAGTGAAAAGCACATATCTGCAAAAAATACAGTACTGCATTGTGAGGACAACATACTGCCACAGAAGGAAACAACAAAAACAAAAATATAGGCACAAAACCCCTTTTGTAACTTCATAAAAAAAAATGTAGTACGTTTCCTGAGAGTCTAAGTAATCTGTAGTGCCCAGAACAGATGTGGGATGGTCCCTGTCCAGTAATCTGTCCAAGAGGAAATAAGCAGATAACCACCCCCACATGCAAGTCGAACAAACACTAATTGTCATGCAGCAGAAGTATTGTGTATCTGGAAAGGTCAGCGTGTTTAAAACAAATGTCATAGCAACAACAAAAAATAAAAATCTGACAAACTAACTAAGTCCTTTACTCTGGAGTGTCCTCCATAGCAGCACTGAAGTAACTACACTAATAAACAGTAACTTTTACAGTCCCATCCTGAGTTGATTAAGTTGTAAAACTCCCCGTTATCAGCCAAAACCCTGAGCCGGACCTCCCTAGCAGGTCCAGAACCAGAACCAGGGAGACAACTCAGTGAGATTTATGGATGAAAGAGGCCTCTGTGCCGTGCAGGTTCACAGGCGCGTAAGGGAGGGGGTGAGGGAGGAGGGGAGGAGATGTCTCCTTCCCGGTACCTGTTTCCCATCGTGTCAGGCACCAACAGGAAAGTGTTATCTTGTTAGAAGCCATAAATCTGAGTTCGAGCCAACAGCTTGCATCTGCAAAACTGCTTCGGGCACATCCCTAGACCAGGTTCCTGTCTCCCTGGCTTTTACACTCACAAACGCAATAAATGAGAAGAAAAATAAAAATAAAAAATCTGTCTAAAGGGCAAACTGTCAACCGTCAACCAACCAACAACTGCACTCCGGAGTCTCTTCAACAGCAGCACCGAACAAAACCAACGGAACAAACAGCAGCTCCAAGCCGGTCCCTGGACCAGAACCTCCAGAGGCCATCTGCGGCGGGGGAGGGAGGAGAAGGGAGGAGGGGAGCCCCATCTGCAGGAACCGCAGCAAATCAGTGGGGGAGACCGGCCGTGTGACAGCTGCATGTGCAGGCTCCAGCAGAGCAAAAACAGTTCCTGAGCCGGATCAGAGGCCTCGAAACTATATTGCCAAGACTGGAATTAAGAAGAGCAGAAGTACAAACCAAAGAAGGAACCAGCAGATTGAGTACTTCAACGATCTTCCCGGCCCCACCAGCCATTAGACTAAAGCCTGCTGCTCTCCCAAAGTTCACTGGCATTCGCAGAGTGTTTCATCAGTGGAAAAAAGATTGGGAAGCACTTCAGATGCAAGGAGAACCTACCGGATCCGAAGAGATTAAAAAATTTCATCTACTAGACAGTGTGGACGAAAAAATAGTACGAGACCATCGTCTCACAAACTACACAACAGCTGATGAGATATTTCGGGTCCTAGAGAACCGCTTTGGAAACAAAACAACTATTGCCCTTGAGATAGTGGAGGAGCTCCAGACGGTTCCACCAGTTAGAGGCAACCAGCCCAAGAAGATAGTCGAGTTAATCCAAACTGTAGAAAAGGCTCTGATTGACCTTAAAGAACTTGGTGCAACCGGTGCTATAAAGAACCCCCTTATAACGAAAGCAATAGAGAGTAAACTTCCGGATGGTCTGAAAAAGGAATGGCTTCTCCACGTAGCCAGCAAAGGGAGAGAGGCTGAAGAGGACAAACGATTTGACTACCTCCTGACATTTCTTAAAGGTCAAGAAGCCATCTATGAAAAGCTGGATCAACTGAAGGAGGAGGAGTCAAAACCAAGGTCTGAACCTCGGCAAGCCCGGACCAGAACAGCTGCCCAACCAACAAACATATCTCAAGGTTGTGTGGTCTGTGGAGACGCAAAGCACAAGAAAAGGCTGTATTTTTGCCAAAAATTTCGTACGCTTAAGCTGTCAGAAAAGAAGGAAGCTGTCAAGAAGCTGGGGGCCTGCAAAAAATGTCTTGAAGTTCACAGTGGAGTTGGATACTGTAAAACTGATTTCCTGTGCAGGCGACCAGACTGCAAAGAGCAACACACTGCAGAGCACCATTATTATCTTTGCCCAGGGGCGGAAGTGTCTAGAGGCCTTTCTGTTCAGAAGCACAAAGACAGCACAGTGGGAGGTGATGTAGGAGACCGTTACACTCAAGCCCAACAAGACTTTATTAAAAGCCTCCCACCTGAACAGGCAGAAAAGTGCCGCCATGTTTTCTGTAACATGGTGGCTAAAACATCTCTTGTGTCTAATCAGCCCAACATTCTAGCAAAGAATGCTTTAGTGGAGTGGCCTGTCATTATGATGCTATTAGAGGTCACAGCAAATGCAGGACAAAAAATTGGGACCCTAATTGATCTAGCATCAGACACAAATTATATAACACATAAAGCAGCTGATCGATTAAACCTGAAAAGTGAAGCTATAACCCTTGTTGTCCACGGTGTGGGAGGAATGAAAGTTCAAGTTACTACAAGACGTTACCTCCTAAAGATCCGAGTCAAAACAGAAAGGGGAAATTTCAGGTCCCACCAACTCCTCTGCTATGGTTTAGACAGCATCGCAGATATCCACCAACATGTGAGTGCCAAGGCACTGCAAGAGTTCTTCCCCAACGTCCCTCTCAGTGAACTAGTGAGACCAAAAGAAATACAGCTGTTAATAAGCCATAAAGAAGGGCGTCTGGTTCCACAGAAGATACGCACTGTTGGAGATCTTGTATTATGGGACGGACCATTGGGAAAGACAGTTGCAGGAACACACCCTGGGCTGTTTGAAGAGGCTACAATTACAGCACACAAATCCAGAACACACTTTGCAAGGTCCATGAGGACCGCTGCAACGATTTATAAAGAACATGTCTGCTCCTTACCAACCAACAAGTATTCTAGCTCTGGTGCTACCACTCATGATTTTCTTGAGTGGTGGAAGTGGGATAGTGTAGGTGCTGCTTGCACCCCACAATGCGGAGGCTGCCGCTGTGGCAATTGCCAACCTGGTGGCAAAGAAATGACCTTGGCCGAAGAAAGAGAGTTAGAAGTGGTGAAGAACGGACTGACATATGCTGGTGCTGATGACCACACTGATGGTCCTCATTGGCATGCAAGCTACCCATGGTTCAAAGATCCCTCAACATTGGCAAACAACAAAAGAACAGTGGAGTCAACCTTTCTCAGAACAGAGAGACAATTAGCCAAGGAACCGCAGTGGAAGAAGGCCTATAGTGCTCAAGTTCATGAGATGGTTGACCGCCGGGCTGCAAAAAAGCTGACTGAGGAGGATCTATTGACCTGGAAGGGACCTGTCTGGTACATAAGTCATCTCATTGCTCCCAACCCACACTCTGTTACAACTCCAGTGAGACTCGTCTGGAACAGCAGTCAAAAGTATAAAGGCCAAAGTCTAAATTATCTGCTGTTGAAAGGTCCTGATGTCCTCAATCCAATCCGAGCTGTCCTCCTCAAGTTCCGTCAAGGCTCCTTTGCTGCTCTAGGAGACATCAAAAAGATGTACAATTCTGTCTGGCTTGAGGAGCGAGAGGTCCATCTACACCGGTTCTTGTGGCGTGATTCGGAGGATGAGGAGCTGGGAGAGTACGCAATCACAAGGGTAAACATCGGAGACAAACCAGCAGGTTGTATAGCGCAACTCGCCATGAGAGAGACGGCAAACTTACCTCAATTCAGCCATCTGAAGGATGAATGTCAAGTACTACATGAGCACAGCTATGTAGATGACATATTAACATCCCACAACTGTCGTGAAAGACTTGAGGTAATCACAAAGAATATAGAGTATATTCTGAAAGCAGGAGGATTTGAGCTGAAGCCGTGGGTCTTCTCAGGCCAAAGTAAAGGAGAGGAAAGGAAGGCATCACCAAAGATGATTGCCCTGCCAAACCAACTAAAGGAGGAAGACAACAAGGCACTTGGCCTCGGCTACATCGCGGACGAGGACAAGTTGTACGTCATGGTAAAAATCAACTTCTCAAAGCGGAAGAAAAAATGAGACTCGGCCATGATTTACTGCTCGAAGAAGTACAAATGAAAACACCAGACCCATTGACAAGACGGGAATTGTTGAGTCAAGTTGCTGGTTTATATGACCCAATCGGCTTGACTACACCAGCAAAACAAAAAGGAACCATCTTGGTTCGAAGAGCATTCCAGGAGGCAAAACCAAGGTGTGACATTGTCAAAGATACATGGGACCTTGCCTTATCTGATGAACTCCACAGAGATGCAGTGGATCTATTTGAGGAGTACGTCCAGCTAAGTAAAATAAAGTTCACAAGAGCCCTCACTCCTCCAGATGCTACAGCTGAACCCATTGCAGTCACCTTTTCAGACGGCAGCGAAAATTCGTATGGTGCTGTTCTCTACCTACGGTGGAACTACTTCAAGCGAATAACAGTTCGACTGGTGGAGTCAAAAGCAAAACTGACACCTCTAGACCAGAAAGGAGATGCAGTCAAAGCAGAGCTTTGTGGTGCAGTTTTTGCAAGCCGTCTTAAAAAATATTTTGAGCTGCATTCGCAGATCAAAGTCAGCCAGTGGTACCATTTGCTGGACAGCCAAACGATTCTTGGAGCCATCCAGCGTGAGAGCTATGGGTTCCGGACTTTCTTTGCTAATAGGATTGGAGAAATTCAAAGCAGCACACGATTACAAGACTGGTGGTGGATCCCTGGACAACTCAATGTGGCTGACATTGTCACTCGAGGAGCTGGGCCAAAAGAACTTGATGCCGATTCAGAGTGGCAGCAAGGGCCAAAGTTCTTATATCTCCCTGAGGGTGAGTGGCCCATCATGTCAGCAGAAGAGGTGTCTGCGGCTGCCCGAGAAAGCATTAACAGCATGCAAAAGAAGTCATTTGTAGCAGTACTCACTAGAGCTCAAGCAAAGAAAAGTATGCAAAGTCCTAAGCGGACATTTCCTGCCGGTGCAACTGTCAAATACTTGATTGATGAAAGACGCTTTAGTAACCTAATGCGCTTGGTCAAAACTATTGCTTTTGTGTGGAGAGCAGCCAGAAAATTCATATTCGGAAACAAGTCCATAAAGACACCAAAGTGGGAGGTGGTGCCAACAAATGGGGTCATCACTGCCACCGAACGTCATGATGCGTTCAGGGAGATTTGTCACGCTGCCCAAGAGGGGTTGACCCTCCCTGCTANCTGTCCAAAACTTGATGGATGAAAGACGCTTTAGTAGCCTAATGCGCCTGGTCAAAACTGTTGCTTTTGTAAGGAGAGCTGCCAGAAAATTTGTATTCAGAAGCAAGTCCATAAAGACACCAAAGTGGGAGGTGGAGTCAACAAATGGGGTCATCACTGCCTCTGAACGTCATGATACATTCAGGGACATTTGTCTCGTTGCCCAAGAGGGGTTAACCCTACCAGCTACCACCACAGACCGTTTGGTTGTGTACCGAGAGGTAGAGACTGGGTTACTAGTCTGTGGTGGGAGAATTCATGGTTTCAGAGACAATGGCATGGCAGTTCCCCTCCTACCTTCCCATGCGTGGGTCTCTACCTTGTTAGCAAGGGAGAAACAAAATGAGGGTCATGAAGGAGCGGCTGCGACCCTGCTGAAAATGAGGAGAAAAGCTTGGGTCATTCAAGGAAGGAGAATTGCCCAAGAAGTAGTGGAATACTGCCTTATCTGAGGAGCGGTCAAAGCGAATAACCTATTTCTGCTATTTGACAATTACGTTCAATTTTAAAAGAAAAGTTCAGCTCAGACACACTAATATCAGCAAACAAATATATTTTCATGGTGTTATCTTGTTAAATTTTAAAGACATGCACAGCTGTGCACGCTACACAGCGTACGAAATTCTTTTTTTTAATCCAGCTGATTTTCAGTATTATCTAGGAATATAGCAAAATTTTACTCACCAAAAATCCTGATTATGTGTACACAAAATCCATCCAGCTATTAAATCAACACAACAATATCTTTGCTCGTGCAGCTCGCTACAGATGCAGCTTGCTAGCTCTGGCTGTCCACTCTGACTGTCCAATCAAAGTGTGTGAATACGCTGACGTTTCTGTACGACATACAGAAAACGTAAAAGTTGCAGAGAAGGCTCTGGGCGTGCCCAGAGCGTGCCCACAGACATTAGGTGTCGCAAACTCAACATCTGATTGGTTGAAAAAACAGCTTGGTGGACAGTGCTACAGGGGTACAAGAGCTGCGAGAGAAGGCTTCTAATCTACCTAGCAACAATAGTGGCTGAAATGTGATTGGTTAAATGCTTAAATATGAAAATACGTCTGGATGCAGCGCTGGGGGTGGGGGGGGGGTAAGCAATGAAAGGAAGCGGCCAGACCATTTGGAATTATGTACGTATTCATGGACAAAATATAATAATAATAATAATAAATTATTTTTAATTTTTAATTTTAATTTTAAATAATTTTAAGGCCTTCTCTGAAGGCCTTGCAGGCCTTGAGGGCACGCCACTGGAAGAAAGCTGAAATGAGCCCAGAATTACAGTAAAAAGACATAGTCTTTTAAAGTAACCAGCAGATGGTAGTAGAGCTTAATCTATCACAGTGACTGTAATTACTCTTTCTGACCGCTATAGAGGTGCTGTTGTCACCCGTGAGCGTAGCCTTAGCTTAGCCGTTAGCTTACCAATAGCATCGAACAAAAACGGATTAAAAGCACCTTACGGAAAAATTTAGAGCCTGTACGTGATAATCGCTAGAACCACATTCTTGTTAAGAACCACATGGCTGTGGTTAAAAATTTTGAAACAGGTTCCGTGAATTTATGCGATTAAAACAACGATCTTTTTCAATCTGAGCCAATTTACTTCCGGTGACGCAGCGTACGTGAGGCGTTCACGGACCGTACGTACCGTCTGACTTTTTCGTTCTAAAACACTGTTTAAATATCACAAAACACTGCTTTTAAACAGTGTGTGACGATATTTTATGCAAAGAAATGAAACCAGACAAACTGTCAGAACTTGTGCGAACACAAAATGGAATCTGACGACCAGCAGCCTATCAGAACCAACGTTATTGAACACGACACGCAATGGACCAATCACAGCGCTTTATGCAACCTTAGCGTTAGGAATGCTAACTTAGCTTACCCCAAATTTTCAGACTCTGTTTCTCAAAATAAACGCTTAAAACACCACAGAAAAATTCTGTTAACGTACCAAATCACATAAAGGCAAGCACCCGCGCCTTCCTGAGGAAGACAGCACTTCTAACTGTTAAAAAAAAACTGACTTCTCGTCAGAACCGAACTTTAGTCCGGTCCAAATGCAGAAGCTGAGTGGATTCTCCGAACCACAAACAAACCACGTTGTAAACATTAATAGGTACCTTGGGCCTGCACGAAAATGTGAAAACAGCACACAACAGTAATCCGCAGATGTATTAAGATAAGAAGAGCTTTGAATGAATGACACAGCAGTCAACCACAATGAAAAATGTACGCAACGTGCAACACGTTATCAAAACGTCTCACACACAGACAAAATTCACCACCAACGGCTTCAAACAGACGTCTAAAATTGAAACAACAATAATTCCAACGTGAAATGACACACAATGCAACGATTACAATTCTCTGACACTCCCAGCCAGAACTATCTTTCCAAGTCCAAAAACATGGATAATAATTATGCCAACAAACCGTAACAATAGACCACACAAATACAATTTAAATCCGTTCAGAGGACGTACGAGCCACCAAATGTAAGAGTTTAGGTTTTGGTCAGTTTACTGACTTTACCATTCCAAATAAAGTTGGAGCAGATTTGATCTGACCCAAATTTCTAATGAGTTCACTCATTTTTTGATTAAATTGATTAAATGTGACCAGACAAAATGTAATCTCACGAGAAACGTCAACTTATTGATTCACCAGGAGATGAACCTTTTATTGAGAAAATCATAAAAGTACATCAAACATTTGTATCGCGATTAGCTCTGATTTAGATTTCATATAAACTACGGTAGACAAGATTCAAATTGAAACAAACAGACAAGTTAAGGTTTAACTTTTCTGTTGGCACATTTACTTAAGAGTTTTACTGGCTTAGGAAAAATAAGTTTAAGGAGGAAGTTTAAGGAATGAAAGATGAAGTTTAACAGAAGTTAATTATTTTGAATGAGATAGGGTGACACTTTTTCCAAACGAGTTCAGCTAGGCTTCCCGCACACTCAGCAAACAATCAACGACTCTTTACCTGGTGACAAACATGTCTCTGGAGATAAGAGTTGAGAAGTAGCGTGGACACTAACGGATTGTGTGGTCCAGTAGACGTCCAGTTGACTTCAGCGCGTGTTTTCTGATTCAGCGATACGTGAAGCTCGCCTTTCTCGGCAGAAACAAGGCCACGTCCTGATTGGTTTTCAAAATAAAACTTTCTGAAAATAAATTATTCCAGAAAAGAAATGAGTGAGTTATAGCAAAGCTGTGCTGTAACCCTGGCTGATAAAGTAGGTCTAATTGGCAATTGACCACAACGTTCAACCAGTTTCAGAGAAGAACTTAGTTCAGTTCCCTCTTTGCACTGAAGCAAAAACGGGAAGTAAGGGTTTTAATATGGAGGGCTGAGCCAGTCAAATCCACCCCGTTGATTGGCTGTCTTGCCAAAAAGAACGGGAGTGGCTTTGCATTTTAGCAATTTGAAGTCTGAAGTCCAGGCAGGAAAACTGTTTAGAGAAGCGGCCAGATGGAATCGCCAGCAAAGTGAATATTATGTCTAAACTCATAGACAAAGCAGAGAAGTTTCACTTAAGAGTTTACCCTGAACTTTGCCATAGATTTAAAGCACCATCGTACTGAAGAATAAACCAGCATAAGAGTGACAACTCATGCAAATAACAGATCATCATTAAATGACAAAAAAATTACTGTTGATCAATTCTGAATTAACACAAATTAAAAGGAAATCTATTTCTAAGTGATTTGTGTCTCTTAATTCAAAGTAAACTGGAATAAAACAGTGATTTTGTCATTCATTGTAGGTTTTCAGAGAGAAGGAGATTCACTTGAGAGCTGCAGTGAAAAAGTGAATTCAGGTGTTTTAACCAAAAATTCAGAGATCAGGTGTTCCACTACACAGTGAAGAGACATCACTTACAGAATTTCAGAGCAAATTAGCATTGTGGGGGAGGGATGTTTTCTATATGAGCACAAACAAAGAGCTAGGGCCCCCAGGGTTTTTTCTTGTATCAACGTTGTTCACAATAGCATTTACATGGGACAGGGGGGGCACACAAATTTCCTCAAACTGTCATTTGACAGTTTCTGGTAGAAGAAGGATTTCTCCTTCTTCTGTTCTGGGAGTGCTGGTGTTAAAACAAATTAATTTGTGAAGACTAATATGTTTTCTTTTTTNCACAAAATTCCTCAAACTGTCATTTGACAGTTTCTGGTAGAAGTAGGATTTCTCCTTCTTCTGTTCTGGGAGTGCTGGTGTTAACTTTACTAAATGTATTTTATATTATTTTGTATTTTATATTCTTTATGTAATTTATATTTCAATTTGTTACTGCTAATGTTTGAACTGTGTTTGTTTGTTAAGTGTCCTTGGGTGTTTTGAAAGGCGCTTTTAAATAAAATAATTATTATTATTAAAACAAATTAAGTTGTAAAGACTAATACGTTTTTTTAAAAAGACTAATAAAACAAGACTTAAAAGTTTTTGTCGACTAAAACTGGACTAAAACCATTAAATATAGAAATGACTAAAACTGACTAAAACTAAGAAGTATTTTAGTCTAAAAGACTGAGACTAAAACTAAAAGCAAAATGGCTGTCAAAAACAACACTGGTTTGGGTTGGTTATCTGTAAACGTCAATGTTGAAGCTGTCCTCTCTTTCCATGTGAACCAAACAGTCCAAAAAGGCAGCTTGTTATTGTTTGCATCCTCTCTGGTGAACTTGATGTTGTTGTCGACCGAGTTAATGTGACTGGTGAACGCTTCCGCTTCCTTGGCTTGGATTTTGAACCAGGTATCATCCACATATCGGAACCAGTGGCTTGGAGTTGTTCCCTCATAGGAGTTTAGGATTCTCTGTTCCACTTCCTCCATGTAGAGGTTGGCAACAATGGGTGACAATGGAGATCCCATGGCACAGCTGTGCTTCTGTCTGTAAAAACTGTAATTGAACTTGAAATAAGTGGTGGAGAGGCAGAGATCCAGCAGGGTGCAGATGTGGTCTGGGGTGAAGTTGGTCCTTTTGTCCAAATCCTTGTCTTGTAGAAGTCGTTGTTTGACGGTTTCTACTGCTTCAGAGATTGGTATGCAAGTGAAAAGAGAAGTCACATCATATGATACAAGAGTTTCTCCCGGGGTTAGCTTCAAATGTTGAACTTTGTTGGCAAAATCAATGGAGTTCTTTATGTGATGAGGTGTGTTTCCAACAAGAGGAGCTAAAATACCAGCTATGTTTAGCAACATTGTATGTCACGGAGTTCATGCTGCTGACGATGGGTCTGAGAGGTGTATCTTCTTTGTGTATTTTTGGAAGTCCATAAAGACAGGGAGTGGCTTCCCCCGGGTACAATCTATAATACAATGATCGAGTGATTATTTTCTCCTTTTCAAGTTTTTGCAGATAATCTGTGACTTTCTTTTTAAAGGTGTTAGTTGGGTCCCTCTTCAGGGGCTCATAGGTGTTCCTGTCGCTCAGTAGTGTAGTTATATTTTCCTAGTACTCAAAAATGTTAAGGACTACATCTTTCTTTGTTAGCTGGTAAAATTGTGATGTTTTGGTCATGGCTGAGTGATGTTATAGCTTTCCTTGCAGTGTAAGATTTGAAGGAGGCAGTTTGGCACTGGAGAGGGTAGCTGATATTTTCATTCGGACTTGTTCTGACTCTGCTTCTGTCAAGTTGTTGTTCCTAATCACAGATTCAGTGGCTGTGATTAGTTCCACAATAGGTATTTCTTGTGGGGAGATGGCAAACTTCAGTCCTTTTGCCAGCACATTTTTCTCAGGTTGTGTCAAGGTCCTGTTAGACAAATTTCGAACCCAATGTTCCTGAGTATTTGTGCTGGCGACAACCTCCTTATCTTGACTGATGATTTGTGATGAGAAAACCACTCTCTGTTGTAGTTTTAGAAACATACTTTTTTGACGTTCCTTGCTCTTTTGATGATGTGATAGCTGGGCCTTTTCAACAAAACAAGATACCGGTACTTCTTCCAACAGAGGTAGTGGTAGAAGAGTAGACAGCTTCTGGAGGGTCTGATCCATTTTGAGTGAGAGAGCTTCACTGGTGAAGTGGATCTGTCTTATTCTCTCACTGAGCTGCTTGTTTTGAGCTTTCAGGAGGATTCCTTCTGCTCTATGTCCTTTGATTGTGGAGTTGAGTTTTAAACTGCTTGGGATGAGTTTTTCTTGTCTGCATCTCAGACTGAAACGAAGAAGGTAGAAGAAGGTGTTTTGAAGGTATTTTCTAAAGAAAAGATGTTATTGTAAATAAGTTAGAAATAAGGGTGTATTCATTTTTTTTTTACCTTGAGGGACATACACTTTATTCTTTTTCTATCAAAAAAAGGAGAAAAATAAATGGAAGTTTTCGAAATTGTTTGTTCTGATATTTTCTTACACATTTACTGTTCAAACAGCACCAATGCTTAAAACAAATTTATATTTTATTTCTTTGAATGCAAGAGGTCTCAGGGATAATGTGAAGAGAAAAGCTTTGTTTTTATTTTGTAAAGGGCAAAAGGCACACTGCACTTAAATGGTAAATGGAGCTTACTTATAGCGCTTTCCAGCCCCCTTTGAGGGGCCCCAAGGCGCTTCACAATACCAGCCATCCACCCATTCATACACACATTCATACACCGGTAGCAGTAGACTGCCTTGCAAGGCGCTGCCTGTCCTACCGGGAGCAACTCGGGGTTAAGTGTCTTGCCCAGGGACACAATGAGGTATGCCGTGACCGGGGATCGAACCTGAGACCTTCTGGTCCTGAGCCGGCTGCCCTGCCTCTCCATCTCGGCCCCTCGCTTTTTTGTAGGAAACTCACTTGTGACTCAGACGCCACCTGGTGGTCAAACCAAAGGGGAGAGAAGATCTTGTTCAGCCACGGCTCAAATCGCTCTGGAGGGGTAGCCATTTGTTTTAACAGGTGTCCTGGAAAAGTTGTTGCTTCCAAAGCTGATGAGCTCGGTCACTGGATGGCAGTTGTGATGAATATATCAGAGGGCAACAAACATTGTGTGAGCATCAAAAATGTTGACGTTTATAACTACATTTTTAAATCGCATGATATATTTTTTTTCAAATCCAACAGAGTTGAACCACTTCAAACAATCATGATTTTTAGAAAGCAAAGATTAATTATGTTTGGATATGAAAGCACACCTTACAAGCAGCTGATTCAAACATTTATCCAACAGATTAAATCACAAGTGAGGCTGGTGGCACGGATGAAAGAAAAAAAAACATTTTACTCTAACCATATGTCAAATTTTCATTCATTTTACTGTATTAGAAAGTAAAAGGATCCAATTGAAATGCTGTCACTTAACACCAGCAAACACCAGCAAATCCCACAATCAGAGGAAAACAGACACATTTCTGTTGGAGGCTTCAGGCTCGTCACACATTCCCGTTAATACGAAGGTGTCATTCCTTCCTCTGTAATATTTCAAATTGGCACAAAAACATGTTTTCCAAGCCACGGGTTGATACTCAAAATAATGTTTGCTGTTGAAGAATATCCTGCAGCAGTAACTTATTACACGTCTAGTAAAAAAAAAATACAAAAAATCCCTGGAGAGAGAAAA
>JBBPBX010000719.1:82943-96748 GCA_038048925.1 Garcialebias charrua | reverse complement strand
GTTTTTATTGGCTGATTCAAATTCAAGCTCTGTTTTTATTGGCTGGTTACAAACTCTGTTTTTATTGGCTGGTTAATGGCGGGTCACTTTTTCTTTTTAGAAATGCCTATTTACCACCTGGAGAAGCAAGGGGACAATATTTTTTTTAAGTTTTTTTCAGAGATTACCTCTCTAACATCAGTCTAGTGACAGAGTGAAGAAATATGTTAAAATATATTGTTAGAAAAGTTACATATAGCAGCTTTAAGTAAGGATGCACCGATCCACATTTCTCGCTTCCGATCCGATACTCAAAAACTGGGTATCGACCGATACTGATACTTTTCCGATCTGATAACGTTCAGGTATACAAATCTGTATAATGAAGCTTTTGCACTGAGAATATTTATTTCAACATGGTGTGAGACATCCAATGAAGACTCTCTAAGCCTTAACACAGGCACCTCACAAACTTTAACCAGCAAACAGAGGCAGCCAGGCATGTCTTCACCACACACGTCCTTCTTACTCATGGTTCAGTTGGAAAAACTAAAAAAATGCTAAGCATGATGGGAAAGACAACATAGCCACTCCCCTTAACCAGTAAGGCAATGGATTTTGTTGTCTTTACCATAATGCTTAGCAGTATTTTAGTTTTGAAAACTAAAATACTGCTAAGCATTCTGGGAAATCCCGTTTTTAGTTTTGTTTTGACTGTGGCAATTCTTGTTGAATTTGATCAACAGATACAGATTTAAACAATACTGTACATTGAATTTACATTTATAAATGCAATGCCTAGTTTTATACAGGCTGACGTGCCACGCACCAACATGTAATTTGGAAGCTGAAATAACGCCCACACATACCGGAGATAACCTATCCATTCTATGTAAATTGACGCAACAACACATCACAGTTGTTGCGTCAATTTACATAGAATGGATACGTTATCTCCGGTATGTGTGGGCGTTATTTCAGCTTCCAAATTACTGTACATGTTTGTGCGTGGCACGTCAGCCTGTATAAAACTTCTGTCCCACAGCTGCTCTTTTGAATTGAAAAAGCCCTTCGGATGAAGGGTGAAACGTTTTCTGCAACAAATAAAGTCCAGTTGTTTTTGTATTGAGCGCTTGTTCTGATTTCCCATAATGTTTAGCAGTATTTTAGAATAGTGTTCTGGGCGCCATGAGTCAGAAGGACGTCTGTGGTAGAGACCTCCTCGTTTTTGCCATTAGTTTGTGAATTACTGTAGTAAGGCTAAAGAGTGTTTTCTTTGGGTTTACCTCACACAATGTGAAAACAGAAGTCACAGAGCATGGTGCAATATACTGCTCTCTGACATCTAGAAAATACCGGAAATTTTGGCAGGCTGGTTCTGATATCCGATACTTGCCTTATGCTGGTATCGGATACCGATACTGGATCGGATCTGCCCCATCCCTGGTTTTAAGGTCCATGTCTTTGCTTTACTGAAATAAAATATATTATTGTATTAAACATTTATGCATTCACTCAACCAAATTCAATTTCTTATTGGTGCTATTGTAGGGGTATAGGGGTGGTAATCAGATTTACTGATCCGTCCAATACACTATGTAAAATTAGCAGGGTTTATCCTGACACAAATTATCATCAATAATTCACGGGTTCTCTATTTTTCAGATTAATCAATGCATTTTGTGACCAGCTGATAAGATGTAATGGGGCAATGCAACGTTAATTTATGTCGATCCACCAGGAGATGAACCATTTATTAACAGAATCATAAATTACATCATACATGTACATTGATTGGTCGATCAAATTCCTCTAATTTAATTGTCAGCAGATTTAATTGTGAACAACAGAAACAAGTAATAAGATGAGGTCATGTTTAGCAGAGCATTGCAGTTTGATGATGTGCATTTCAGACCGAATGCCTCCTAACGGCTACTGTTGGTCGATCACGTTCCAGAATCGTTACACTAGACTGTTTTGGGTTGGTTTAATAATCTTTAGCTACAGAATACTTTACAAATAAATTAAATTAAGTGGAAATAGAAGCACTTGGCTTAACTGATGAAAACAAACAGCAAAGAGTCGTAGTAGTAATACATTCCCATCATTGAATCAGCATAGTCTCAACGAACCAAATCAGGCTGTAGTTAAGAAGAAATGTCCCTTTTTCTTTCTTTCTTTTTTGCAGAGCCTGCCTGGCCTCCCGTGATCCTTACTGCATCTGGCTTCGCACCGGGAGTTGTGCCAACATGGCGCCGGGCTTCAAGTATGTGTCAAGTATTTTTCTTTTCTGTTCAGCGTTTTCACCCTGGCTTTTGGCCTTTGCCTCTCCCTCCCTCTTACTCCACTTCGTCATCGTCAGTCTCACAGCCAATAAAACTCTGACATCTCTGCTCATCTGTGTGAAGGGTCATACGTCCGGCAGTTGTAAATCTTTGAAGCTTTAACACTTGGAGTCACCGTGGAAGGATGAATGAGGAAGCCCAACTGGGACAAAAAAGAAAAGGATTTCTGGGGGAATGTACTGCGTACACTTTGTTGGTCTAAATAACCTGAAGTCCCATTCAAACATCCCGAGGCATCAATATGCATCTCCTTAAATCAGTTCTTCTATCATCTGACGGCACTAAAAACACTTTTTAAGGTGTATCTTTTCCAAAACAACATATCCAGCTGGGTGGTGAAACTTGTGGTTTGGGGGTCAACGTTAGCGTGACAGAATCACCAAGTTGCTAGATAATTTGTTTTCTACACTTTATGCTGGAAGTCTCCAGTGTAAACACATTGTAAATGTGTTTTGTTGCATAAGAGATCTGGGGAATGTGGCGGGGGAAAACAGAAATAAATTCTCATAAACTCTATAGGCAGGTCATTACAGAGATCCTGGAGCAGGGTTGCAAAACATCAGTTTAGTTTTCATGCTGGACAGTGTAGCATTTTTAGGTTTTGTCCTCTGGATGTGCTACTTGTTTATTTATTTATTACTACTGTATTGGTATTTATTTGCATGCATATCTCTGTAAATTGTGGCCTCTTTTAATTAACTTACCCTACGGGGACAAATAAATCTATATCTATCTATCTATCTATCTATCTATCTATCTATCTATCTATCTATCTATCTATCTATCTATCTATCTATCTATCTATCTATCTATCTATCTATCTATCTATCTATCTATCTATCTATCTATCTATCTATCTATCTATCTATCTATCTATCTATCTATCTATCTATCTATCTATCTATCTATCTATCTATCTATCTATCTATCTATCTATCTATCTATCTATCTATCTATCTATCTATCTATCTATCTATCTATCTATCTATCTATCTATCTATCTATCTATCTATCTATCTATCTATCTATCTATCTATCTATCTATCTATCTATCTATCTATCTATCTATCTATCTATCTATCTATCTATCTATCTATCTATCTATCTATCTATCTATCTATCTATCTATCTATCTATCTATCTATCTATCTATCTATCTATCTATCTATCTATCTATCTATCTATCTATCTATCTATCTATCTATCTATCTATCTATCTATCTATCTATCTATCTATCTATCTATCTATCTATCTATCTATCTATCTATCTATCTATCTATCTATCTATCTATCTATCTATCTATCTATCTATCTATCTATCTATCTATCTATCTATCTATCTATCTATCTATCTATCTATCTATCTATCTATCTATCTATCTATCTATCTATCTATCTATCTATCTATCTATCTATCTATCTATCTATCTATCTATCTATCTATCTATCTATCTATCTATCTATCTATCTATCTATCTATCTATCTATCTATCTATCTATCTATCTATCTATCTATCTATCTATCTATCTATCTATCTATCTATCTATCTATCTATCTATCTATCTATCTATCTATCTATCTATCTATCTATCTATCTATCTATCTATCTATCTATCTATCTATCTATCTATCTATCTATCTATCTATCTATCTATCTATCTATCTATCTATCTATCTATCTATCTATCTATCTATCTATCTATCTATCTATCTATCTATCTATCTATCTATCTATCTATCTATCTATCTATCTATCTATCTATCTATCTATCTATCTATCTATCTATCTATCTATCTATCTATCTATCTATCTATCTATCTATCTATCTATCTATCTATCTATCTATCTATCTATCTATCTATCTATCTATCCATCTAATCTATAAAAATATATATAGTATTGGATTTGTGTCAGGGAACTGTTGTGATGCAACTGGTTAAATTGCATTCTAAAACAAGATAGATGGTAGTGCCTGCACAGCTGTGCCAAGCAGATAAATCAATTAAAGTGACCTGATCTGACAAGTCGCCTCGCACTCAGACAGGCTTAATATGAGAACACATGTCCACGAGACTTATGCCTATCTCTGTCTCACCGCTGAAGCTGCTTCTTTTTTTTTTTTTTTTGATCCTGCAGGAACTGTGATTAAAAGACAGGTTGCTTCAAGATGACACGCCAACCTTTTAATTACATGAAGCCACTAAGATGATAAGAATGATTTTTTTTTTCTTCCTGTTTGGAGATTTTTTTTATTCACGGGAAGTCAGATTCCTGACCTGCAAGTCATTTTAATCTTGTGAAATAACAAAACAATGTGAGGATTTTCATCCAGAGTATAATAGTGGATGAGAATTAAACATGAATTTTATGGATATACCTGTCAAAATGAAAGTGTCTTAATTTTCATGCAAATTAGCGTTTCTTTTTTGACATGAGCACCAGGTTTTGAGCATTTACTTGTTTAAATGTTGAATGTGTTTTTATATAAAACTGCAGCACAGCCTCTTGTGATCAAGGTACCAACTCAACAACCCACTCGTGATCTATTGAAATAAATGTCAGCTGCATATTCAGAAAGAAGGCCCACTTTCTCTCTGATATCTCTGTGACTCACAGACGTGTCAAACTAAAGGTGCGTGGGCCAGATGTGGCCCTTGTCACAATAGTCTCCGGTTCGCGAGACAATGTTCCAAATATTTTAGAACTGTCCCCTGCTCGTCTGTGACACATCGAGTCTCCATCAGTTTTTTATTTTATTTTGCTTCTAAAAACAGAGCACAATTGGTGCAAATTTCACACTGCAATTAACCGATTTGAAGCCAAGCATACAGCTGCATGATAAATGGAAAATGTATTCTCTCCCTGGCCCTAACACCCACACCAGATTAAGATTACCAGTATAGTGATGACAGAGGAGACAGTGGGGAAAATGTGAGTGTATCCCAATCAATCTCGTCATCCAAATACTAAACAGCGTGACACACTGCATGCTTTTCTAATACTGTTCAACCGTAGCCAAGAACATAAAGTTAAATTTGGAATACCTGTTTGATTATGATATGGATAAAGTACCGGTAACTTGGAACGTTCCTAGTTGTCACCACCAACCTGAACCGTTCCTGTTCCCGGCGCCTGATCCCTCCAACTGAACGACTTTGGATGGACACTTTTTCTTGATTATTTTTAGAGATGTAATGAGCTGCTCCTTTGGGTTTTCTTGATGTTTTGGTTTCATTTTTTTTTTCTGTATTGTGTTGATCTTAGTTAATTTTTCACTGCATCTTCAGTAGATTTGGCATCTTTTTAATTTTTCAGTCACCTGTTTGTGTTCCCATGCCTATTGTGTCCTCAACTACTCCAATCACTCCTTCATGAGCGATGGCTGTGGTTGAGTGGTTAGAGCAGTTGTCTTCCGATGCAAGAGTTGGGGGTTTGATTCCACCAGCAGTTGCATGCCAGTGTATCCCTGGGCAAGACACTGAACCCCTCAATGCCACCGATGTGTGTCCCATCTGTGTATGAATGTGATAAAGCACTGATTAGTCTTTGTATATATATAGTAGAGTACTGTTTGAAAGGGTTAATGAGGGTACAGATTGTGTTGTAAAGTGCTTTGAGTATCTTGATAAGATGGAAAGATGCTATATAAGTACAGTTCATTTACTATTTATTATCTAACCATTCCTGTCAGATGTTCTCGTTCTGCCAGCTCCCCTCCCAGCTGATAGAAGCTTCTTGGTTTTTCTTAGCCTCTGTCAGTTCTTTGCACATGTAACTCCCCTGTTCAGCCTTGGGTTTTTTATATCCTGTAACTCCTGGTTTTGCTTATTTTAATGAATTGTCTCCTTTTTTATTTTTGTATTCGACCTGCCTGTCACCTGCTGCCTGCACTCTTGGGTCCTCTGCCGACAACCCAAATTTGTCACCACGGTATAGTTTTACAAGATGTCTTGGGAGGGGGAAGACATTTGAACAATTGAGCATTTCATGTCTAACAAATGACATCAAACTGTATGCATTTATTCAATAAATATTGACTGACATTGGTGCTTATTTAGGACAGTTTTTTAGAAAATCCTTTTCATGGGAAACACTTCATTTTTAAAGTGGTTAAGTTCTGCTAAGACACAGGGTGATAGCACAAAACTCTTTAGGATATGTTCATTTTTTGTCTTCAGTTCTTCTCCTACGGGATAGATCTGTACAATGTTCAAAGGCCTAGTTGGTAAACAGCGGATAAGAAGCGTTCTAAAAATGTCGGAATGCGAACATTTGCAGAGTTCAAAGCAAAACAGGACCAAAATAAAAGCGAACTTTGAGCCTTTCAAACAGATCGCAGATCCTTCCGTCTCAGGGGAAACAAGAGCGGTGTTGACTCTGGTCTTATCCTTCTCTTTGTGGGAGGATTTTAGGCTGAAGAGCTTAGTTTGTTCAGTGGAGGAAACCTGGTGGTTGTCCCAAAATGGGTTGCAGGGTAGAGACTTCCACGAACTAACACGAATGCTCAAATAACACAGAGAATGACTTTCCTTTTTGTTTTCGGGAAGAACACTTCGCTGTTCAGTTGACTCGTCTTGAGAGTCAGTTTGGGGGTGTCAGTCAAATCCAGTCTCCAGCCTCAAAAAGTATTTTTCATCACCTATGAAAGGCGTATGTTTTTCCTTGAGTCTTTTAGTAAGAGTCTCCTGAACTACAGGACGCATTTTAATTAAAACTTGCAAAAAGTAATCATTAGATGCACATCTGCAAATGATTACAGGTAATCCCCGACTTACGAGGGGTCGACCTACGAGGTTCCGGATTTACGAGGTTATCATATTTAATAAAAATTAAAAAAAATGTTTTTTTTGTTTAAATGTTCTTAATTTCATGTGTACAGCACTTTGTTGCAGCTGCGGTTGTTTTAAATGGCTTTATAAATAAAGTATAATTATTTTATGATGTTTTATTACAATTTAAAGCGTATTTGCGTGACTTCCGGTCGTTTCCGGAAATGCATCCGTGTCTGCCGTTTTACCTTCCCCAAGTGCAGTCAAGTGAGGTCCGCCATTATCGGCACTCGGCAGCCGGCTTTGGATGACTGTTTCTCCCATAAGAGGATGCCCCATAGGATAAATTAGCTTGAATCACTCTGTGAACTCTGTGGACGTCTCAGGCCTGGAGCAGCAGCCGCAATCGCTCCGTGATCGCTCCTATCACGCCGCCCGACATGCTATCGAGCGCAGCTAACGAAGCTAAGCTAAGCGGAGCTAAGCGGAGCTAAACAAGCGGGGACACCAAGCCAACAGGCCGCGGTGAGGCCATATGCGGCAGGGAGCTTGCCTCAATGTCCCGCCTTGCAGCCTAAGATGTCGGGGGACACCAAGCTAACGCGGAGAAACAGCGAGCGCCAACACCCTTTTGATGAACTGACAATTTAACGAGCGCAGCTAATGTGGAGCTAACAACAGCTAACGAGTGCAGCTGCAGGCAGCTCGTTTGGATGGATGGTCGAACACCGCAGAGAAACGGCTTTCAAAAGTAAGAAATACATTGTTTATATATTTTATAAATATTTTAAAGTGTTTTAAAGTGTTAAGATAGTTGAAATGCTTGGTAACTGTTCATTACCGCACATGTACGTGTTCAGTGGCGGCTCGTGCGGTATATACAAAAAAAAAAAGGTAGTCCCCGATTTACGAGATTTTCGTCTTACGAGATAGTCGTAGTAACGGAACTCGCTCGTAAGTCGGGATTACCTGTACCAGTTCAGATCAACTGGCTTTAAAAAGCACATAAATTACCATAACTTAGCACATTACATAGAAATTGACCTATAATTTAGTGTGGTTGTAACTGAGATGGATTCCAAACATATTTTACACAGAACAGTTTGGGTATATGCTCTGTATATTTTTGTCTTTAAATATTGGAAGTCAAGTCTGTACATCTGTTAGAAAAATATCTCAGAAACCACTGGACAGACCTTAATCAAGTCAGTGATCATTGGAAAAACATTTACAGGTTATTAGTGTTTGGAGTAAACTTGATTTAAGATTGCCAACAGAAACAAGTGAGTTAAAAAAAATACAGAAATGACAATAAATCAGCTAGTTCTGCAGAAATACTGCTATAATTTGGTATGGTAATATTTGAGTGTCATTCACACAAGATTACCTGAGTGTGACATTTTGTGACATTACATGAGACTGTGCAAAACAATTTTGTGCCTGGACATTAAGACGTTAATTCAAAACCCAGGCTTTAAAGGCAGTGGGCAATATGCATTCCTTCCAGTGGTGTAGTCTACATTTCTGTAGTGGATATACCGCAGTAAATTTAGTTTTACATTGGACACCACTGAAGCCACAGAGTGCAAATGTCCAACGTAAACCTAACTTTACAGTGATTGGCCTGTATACTGTGCTTGGAAACCAAAGTACACTGGTTAGTACAATGTAATCATCAATTTTGATTTTTAAGCATACTGAACATTTCCAAATTTCTCTAATGCTTATATTTGAATAAACAAACAACAAACTTTGTACAACAGTTGACTTTGCATTAAAAACATGTTATGGCATTAATAAAACAGTATCAAAGCAAAACATGTTCAAGTATTAAGTAGTAAGTACAGACGTATCAGTTATACAATCATTAGCTGGATAAGGTTCAAGGTCTGAATGACTATAGACCGGTGGCCCTCACCCCGATAGTCGCTAAATGTTTTGAGAAACTGGTCATGTCCCACATCAAGACAACCGTCAACATCAACGAGGACCCTCATCAATATGCATACCGCGAGAACCGATCAACAGAGGACGCCATCTCCTCTTTGGTCCACACTGCTCTCACTCACCTGGATCAGAAGGACTCATACGTGCGCATGCTCTTTGTGGACTTCACATCTGCCTTCAACACCATGATCCCCCAAACTCTGATAGACAAACTATCCACACTTGGACTAAGCCCCTCCATTTGTAACTGGGTACTAGACTTCTTAACAAACAGACCACAGTCCGTGAAGATCCACAACTTCTCCTCCTCCACCATAACCCTCAGCACTGGCTCTCCCCAAGGATGTGTGCTGAGCCCTCTTCTGTTCACTCTGCTCACATATGATTGTACAGCCACACATCCAGGCTGTCATATTGTTAAGTTTGCAGATGATACAGCGGTGGTGGGATGCATCACAAACAATGATGAGTCCAGCTACAGACAGGAGGTGGAACACCTGGAGAGCTGGTGCAAAGAGAATAATCTTCACATGAATGTGAAGAAGACAAAGGAGATGATTGTGGACTTCAGAAGGAACAAACACACCCACATGCCCCACTGAACATAGGTGGATCTGCAGTGGAGGTGGTCTCCAGCTACAAATACTTGGGTGTACACATGAATGATAACCTCAGCTGGAGCAACAACACCACCAGCCTGATCAAGAAAGGTCATCAGAGACTCTACTTCCTCAGACGGCTGAGACGAGCTGGTCTGAGCAGCCCAGTTCTCACCTCCTTCTACAGGTGTGCAGTGGAGAGCATCCTGTGCTCCAGCATCAACGTGTGGCATGGAGGCTGCACAGTTGAAGAGAGGAAAGCTCTACAGAGAGTGGTGAAGGCTGCACAGAAGTCTGTTGGAGTCAGTCTCCCCACCATCACAGACATTTACACCTCCAGATGCAGGAAAAGAGCCACCTGCATCATGAAAGACCTCACTCACCCAGCACACTCACTCTTTGCCCCACTCCCCTCAGGACGGAGGTTGAGGAGCATCAAATGTAGAACCACTAGACTGAGGAACAGCTTCTACCCTGAGGCTGTTAGACTCATGAATAAATAAATAATAAGAATAAACACTGCAAAATATCACATCATGCTGATGCTGATCTGTTTTCTTGTTGCTGTGTTCATCTGTGACCATCTGCTCATACAGACTCATGTTCGTGCTGCTGTTTATAATGATGTTTTTCTACTACATTAGGGCTTAGTGTATTACTAGTTGATGTTTTTCTTAGTTAATCCTAGATGTTATTACTGTTTTTCTCTTGCATTTGTTGTTGGATGTAACTGGGACCCTGTGTACATAATCTCGTTTTCATCACATGTACCACATGCGGTGCAAATGACAATAAAGACTCTCTGACTCTCTGACTCTGATAAGCAAATGTAATAAACAAGCGCCACATACCGATTTATATTGTTACAGAAGTGTTTACCTGCCATTTAACATATCAATGACACGTGCCTAATGATATGTAATGTATCACTGGACACTTTAAAGTGGGTGTACTCTGTGTTCCTGCATATCGCGTAGACTACACCACTGATTCTTTCCAACAATACTAGGCCCTAAATTTTTACTAAGCAAACCGAAAAGTGTTGTTTTTTTGTTGTCCAAGCCGCGGAGTGAAGAGGGGGACTTACCCTCCATCTGTTTATCTGTGCATGTTGTGATCATGATAACTTCAAAAATAAATGAGGTACCATCTTCTCTTTTAGTGTGTGGCTGCATTTAGATGTAAGACATATAATTAACAAAAATTGCGTTGCCGAGGAAAAAATCCAAGATGGCCACAACTAAAAAATATAAACCAACCACAGTGTAACTCCTATCCATTTGAGTATCATGCACCAAAAACATTGTTTACTTGCATTCACTGTTTGAGTCCAGAAAAACACTTCTTCAAAAACTAAACATTCGTTAATGAAACCCCTCAGTGATGGTGCGCATCATCGTACCACTTGTTTTATCTGTGTTCCAAGGCCAAACCATGTGAATTTATTTGATCACAAAGTATAGATGGGGTTAAAATGCACGGTAACTTTAGACAAGCATACTGAAAATCCACCCATCCATCAATATAACCAATTAAAACACATTCAGAGGGTGTCAGTCTTTAATCATTTCAAGTATAGACTCTTTTTATCAAAGCATGCTGGGAATAAAACTATGAAGCTTGTAAAATGCTTTTTGTCTCAAGCACATCAAAAGTCTGGTTAATTTTTAATCATTTGTCTTGGGATATAGTGACACACTTATTTCAAACAGAACAATAGTGAACTGTGATCTTTCAAACATTAGTTTGATGACCCGCTTCCCAAGACCCAGTAGTGTATCCACTTAGAGAATTAGGCAAACAAAGGCTCATATTCAAGACAAGAAAGGAAAGGGAGAAGTGAGGAACAAGAGCTGTAGAGACAGATGAGAACAAGACAAAAAAGCAAAAAACGTTGGCATTCAGTAGGAGTTTTAATGTTAAAACAACGTTAAATCTTTTTGTTTTTACTGTGCCGATTGGCTGGGCTGTTATCATAACCTTTCACTGAAGCTGTCGGCTGATGGAAAGTCAGGACGCAGAGAGAATAAGAGACAGAGACGCAACACGCTCACTCCAACAATCTATCAATATCTCCCCGTCTCTGTCTCTTTCTATCGCTGTCTCTCTCAATTCAGCTCAGACTGAATCTGCTTCACAGGCATCAAACTGAAACAACAAGAGGAGGAATGCACAACACAACCAAGACTGGTCAAAAATAATGAAGATGTACATGTACTGTATTCGGTTAATGTGCAAGAATCATGCTAAATATAATGACTATGGCTTCAAGACAA
Organism: Garcialebias charrua; assembly: GCA_038048925.1. Lineage (NCBI taxonomy): Eukaryota > Metazoa > Chordata > Actinopteri > Cyprinodontiformes > Rivulidae > Garcialebias > Garcialebias charrua. The sequence continues at coordinate 84,830 of JBBPBX010000719.1, read as the reverse complement.
CAATTACACAATTTCTTTGTCTTGAAATCTTAGTACAAAATTATTTCCACTCAGTAAAAAAGTATATTGATATGTATTCAAACTTATGGAAGGTGGATTTATTCTTACAATTGACAAGACTACAACATAAATTTGATGGATTCCAAAAAAAACTTTAATGCAATTCAATCTTAGCCTTATCATAGTCTTGTATGAAGAGATGCAAGATATATTTTGCTAACAGGCCAACAAAAATGGCTCCATCAGGTAATGGTCAAGTTTAAAGCATAGATCTTGCACAATGAGGACCATGTGAAGTTCAAGTTCAAGAATATTTATTATCCCCAAGGGGCAATTTGTTTCACGGTCAGTAGTCACACAAAACATCCATACTAGACAAGACATTGAGACTAAAATAACTACAAAAATCATCATTGTTTGTTGAGAAGCCTGATCACTACAGGGATGAATTAGTTTTTCAGTCTGTTCATCCTACATCTGGCCAGCAGACACCTGCGTCCAGATGGAAACAACCTGCACTCACCATGGGGTGGGTGATCAGGATCTGCCAGAATCAGCCAGGCCTTGTCCACTGACCTCAGCTTGTGTAGGTCAGTGGACAGGGCTTAATTTGAACTGGATCCTGACAGAACAGGATCTGGGAACTATTTTATTTTGACAAGGTGCATCTGGTAACTGTTTGCTTGGATCCAGTAACTCTCAATCTTCACAATAATAAAGTTATGAACAAATATGACAACCTTATTTACAGTATTTCTTTATTTATTATTAACCTTATCCAGATCCAGCCGGGGATTGAACTCAGGACCTTATTGCTGTGAGGTAATAGTGCTAACCACTGAGCCATCGTGCCTTGAATGAACTAAACCTATATTGGATATGGAATGTGAAAATAATTACATAAAAATGTATTTTAAACATAAGTTTCCTAAAATCACATCAGCGCTGTCACTTCATATTTCCACTTCTACTAAAAAAAATAAAAATAAATCTCTGCCCCTAAAAGTTCAAAGTCATGGGCAATTTCATTGAAAAACACAAAAACATAATTAAATGTTTTGCACTACACACAAGTTCCTGCGCTTTTGTGAACAATCGGATGTGTGAATCAGTGCAGGAGTTATCTGAACTTTCACTTCAACTGCACAAAAGAGACGATGATCTCGGCTCATAAAGCTCTTTGTCATGCAGTCAGAGTATTTGAAGCGATGTTGGAGCAACCAGGACACTTTTATGAACTGAGCAAGAGGAATTGAGAACAACTCTTTTCTAAGCCAGTGACAAAGCACTAAATATTAGATAGTTTTTTTTTTAACGTATGGCCAAAATCTTAAAGCAGCACTTGTTGTCACAAGGTGGACGCCTGCCCAACAAAAACACTACGATCATTTTATTGAGGAGCTGCAGGTGTTTTATCCACAGTACTGGTCCAAGGACGCAGGCGTACTCTGTGGACAGACCGAGGTCGAGTCACTCTGTTTGTGCTTCAATCACCAAAATATTGAATAACTGTTAAATAAATATGGAATAAATGACGACTGTCTTAAACGAAACAGTAAACGGGCCCGGGTTCAACCCCCAGTTGGATCTGGGTCTTTCTGTGTGGAGTTTCCATGTTCTTCTTGTGCGTGTGTGGGTTTTCTCTGGGTACTCCGGTTTCCTCCCACAGAACAAAAACATGCATGTTAGTCTGCCTTCAGGCCCAGGCCTCCCTTGCAAAAGAGATCTGTGATCTCAGTGAGATTAGTCTGGTTAAATAAAAGGTAAATAAAAAATAAAAATAAAATCTATGATTTTATTTTTTATTTTTTTTGCAGTAGGCGGATTCTTGACCGACCGGTCGATCAGTCCAGTAGGCACGTCAGCAAATGACCAATTGGCATCCTC
>JBBPBX010000719.1:47759-68779 GCA_038048925.1 Garcialebias charrua | reverse complement strand
ACTAACTTATCTGTGCAAAAATTTGCATTTATTGTTTTATATACAGTTTTGTGTTTAAAAGGTACTTGCTCAATTTTTTTTAAAATTGCTCAAGCATTTGAAGAACAAAATAAGACAATTGTTAGTTTTTGCATGCCCATGTGGGCATGTCTTTAAAAAGCTTTGCACATGGGAGGCTATAGATGTGCGGTGAGAGATGAGCTTAGCTCCCACAACACATCATCGTAGCAGCTGCAAGCTGTGTCTGCACTTATGCACGAGCGTTTAGGCATGCAGGCTGTGTTTGTTTGTGTATTCATCTCCCTGATAGTCTGTCATACTAAGGGAAATTATGCTGATTGCCTCAATGACGGAGGCATAAATCATCTCCTCTACTGTAATCATCTTCAGCAGTTTATGTTTGCAATAAATCTTTTTATCACAACCGTGTGAAGAATCGTGCAAATCATATTGTGACACCTGTTTGACTTGGAGGTGTATCTCAGATAATAAGTCTAAGCCTAAACAGTGATCATTCCTTGTTAAATAATCATCTGTCTGCAGCTGAGGTACTGTGTAGTGACTACAAGTCTGTGGCCGGGGGCATTTTCTGCTCTGAAGGAGGGGGAAAATCTATGAGAAAGTGAGAGCATAATGAATGTTTAGGCATCTGCCTCACAGTTCTATTGATCAGATGCCTTATCAGCATTGCTAAACCTATTGGAGGAGAAAAGTGATTCCTTAAACTCCAAGAAAGTCTCCCTAGATATTAGCTTGGGGATAATTGACAGACTTAACAGTGCCATCAAGAATAAAGTGTGTTATTCCTTAACATTCAAAGAGCTTTCTGAAGCCCAGTAAAATGTCAAATGTCATTCAGACCATCATGTGACCAAACAATCCTAAATTCCTAGAAATCTTAAGCTTGAGCTAGAGTAAAAATAAATCTCTGTCTCAAAGAGTTGATCTACTGTACTTTCTCTGACACTGAACAGTTACATACCTTTCAGTTTACTGTACTGTATATGGCACTGTAGCATTGACAAGAAAAAAAATACGAGTAAGAAAACTAATTTTCCATTTTCACAACCAACTTATAAGATAAATCATTTAATTAAAAAACAACAGAACAACTACAGGGCTGCCTTTACCATGTGCTAAGCCAAATTTTTGGTAGGAGAAGCAACAACCAAGTCTGACACTTCTTCACTCATCCTTGTATGTAATCTGAAACATAGGCACACAGATCAACAACGGGTTTAATTGCTTGTAAAAAAAAAAAAAAAGAGTAACCTCTCCTCCTTCATGCTCTCTGCCTTGATAAGCTTAAAACCAAACCAAAGTGTATGTTCACTTTACCTGTGTGAGAGTGTCTGGAACCCCTCCATCTCCGTTTCACTCCCGGCCCTTCTCAGCCAATCTCAGGTAGTGAAGCTGGCTGGAGTTAGCAACCAAATCCTTGCTCAAGGCGCACAACACTTTCAATCACATTAAAGAGTTGTGTTGACTTTGCTAACTTTCTCACTGTCACTAAAATAATAAATGGAACTTTGATTTATGACATTTTGAAAATGCAATTCAGCTAAACACACACACACACACACACACACACAACTAAACACACGAGGGATGTATACTACATGAGAAAACCATGTGAAGTAATTGGTAAATGCACCTTTCTATCTTATCAAGACACTCAAAGCTCTTTACAACACAAACTGTGCCCTAATTTATCCATTCACAAAGCACTCTACTAGATCTGTACAAATATAATCAGAGCTTTACCACATTCATACACTGATGGGACACACATTGGAGGCAACGAGGGGTTCATTGTCTTACCCAGGGACACATCAGCATGTGACTACTGAAGGAATTGAACCCTCAACCCTTGCATTGGAGGGCAACTGCTCCAACCACTCAACCACAGCTGCCACAGCCTTTTCACCCCAGGTGAAGTCCCACCCTCAATAAAAACAATGAAAAAAACATCCATCCATCCTTCCATTGTCTTCCGCTTATCCGGGGTTGGGTCACGGGGGTAGCAGTCTAAGTAGGGAGGCCCAGACTTCCCTCTCCCCAGCCACTTGGAGCAGCTCCTCTGGGGGAATCCCAAGGCATTCCCAGGCCAGCCGAGAAACATAGTCCCTCCAGCGTGTCCTGGGTCTTCCTCTGGGTCTCCTCCCAGTGGGACATGCCCGGAACACCTCACCAGGGAGGCGTCCAGGAGGCATCCTAACCAGATGCCCGAGCCACCTCAACTGGCTCCTCTCGATGTGGAGAAGCAGCGGCTCTACTCCGAGTCCCTCCCGGATGACTGAGCTTCTCACCCTATCTCTAAGGGAGAGTCCAGACACCCTGCGGAGAAAACTCATTTCAGCCGCTTGTATCCGAGATCTCGTTCTTTCGGTCACAACCCAAAGCTCATGACCATAGATGAGGGTGGGAACGTAGATCGATCGGTAAATTGAGAGCTTTGCCTTTTGACTCAGCTCTCTCTTCACCACGACAGACCGGTACAGCGCCCGCTTCACTGCGGATGCTGCACCTATCCGCCTATCGATCTCACGCTCCAGTTTTCCCTCATTCGTGAACAAGACCCCGAGATACTTAAACTCCTCCACTTGGGGCAGGACCTCCTCCCCGACCCGGAGAGGGCACGCTACCCTTTTCCGGCTCAAGACCATGGCCTCGGACTTGGAGGAACTGATCCTCATCCCGACCGTATCACACTCGGCTGCAAACCGCTCCAGTGAAAGCTGTAGATCACGACCTGATGAAGCCAATAGGACCACATCATCTGCAAAAAACAGAGATGTGATTCTAAGGCCACCAAATCGGATCCCCTCAACACCTTGGCTGCGCCTAGAAATTCTGTCCATAAAAGTTATGAACAGAATCGGTGACAAAGGGCAACCTTGGCGGAGTCCAACTCTCACTGGAAACGAGCCTGACTTACTGCCGGCAATGCGGACCAAGCTCTGACACCGGTCGTACAGGGACCTAACAGCCCATATCAATGGGCCTGGTACCCCATACTCCCGGAGTACCCCCCACAGAACCCCCCGAGGGACGCGGTCGAATGCCTTCTCCAAGTCCACAAAGCACATGTAAACTGGTTGGGCAAACTCCCACGCACCCTCCAGGACCCTGCTGAGGGTGTAGAGCTGGTCCAGTGTTCCACGACCAGGACGAAAACCACATTGCTCCTCCTGAATCCGAGGTTCGACTATCCGACGGACCCTCCTCTCCAGAACCCCTGAATAGACCTTACCAGGGAGGCTTAAGAGTGTGATCCCCCTATAGTTGGAACACACCCTACGGTCCCCCTTTTTGAATAGGGGAACCACCACCCCAGTCTGCCAATCCAAGGGAACTGCCCCCGATGTCCACGCGATATTGCAGAGTAAGCCAACACAACCCCACAACATCCAGAGCCCTAAGGAACTCCGGGCGAATCTCATCCACCCCTGGTGGATCTCCATCTCACGATCCATCCATCCCACCTCAATCTGTTGCTGTTTGTGACCATTTTGAACCAGTCTCTCTGTCCTCTCTAGAGCAGGTCATGTGCAGCCTGAAACCATCTGGCTCCCCCTTCGATGTGGTCCCCCCTCGGCTACTAAAGGAGGTTTTTCACACTCTAGGTCCCTCCATTCTCTCGATTGTAAATAGCAGTCTATCCTCGGGTGTGGTGCCAAAATCATTAAAACATGCTGCTGTTCAACCCCTCCTGAAAAAACCAAACCTCGACCCGTCAGTATTATCCAACTTCAGGCCTGTCTCCAGACTCCCATTTGTATCTAAACTTCTAGAGAAAATAGTTGAGTCCCAACTAAAGTGCTTCCTGGAGGATCACGCTATCCCCGAGCTATTCCAGTCTGGCTTCAAATCCCTCCACAGCACTGAGACTGCCCTACTGAAGGTTTTTAACGACATCTTCCTATCCACAGATACTGGTGACTCTGTGCTGCTTGTCCTATTGGACCTCACATCCGCTTTCGACACCATCGACCATGAGATCCTCATTGCTAGGTTGGAGCAGTGGGTGGGCATCTCAGGATCAGCCCTAAACTGGTTCAGATCCTACCTCTCTGACAGGTCTTTTTGTGTGTCCATCAATGATTTTACTTCTGCAGTGGCGGCTCTTAAATGGGGGGTTCCGCAGGGGTCCATCCTGGGTCCTCTCTTGTTCTCCTTATACCTGCTGCCACTCGGTGCTATTTTCCGGAAACACAATATACCTTTCCACTTCTACGCTGATGACTGTCAAATTTACTTCCCCCTAAGACAAAATGGTACAGGCTCTATTCAACCTCTGCTCGACTGCCTGGCTGACATCAGGGACTGGATGGCTTTAAATTTCTTAAGCTTCAATGATAAGAAGTCTGAAGCCATATTGTTCCTTCCCAATGACACAACCTCAAACCACTGCATTGACCTGTCTGCTCTACCCCTGTCCGAAAAACAAAAAGTCACAAATCTGGGAGTGATAATGGATCCTTCCATGAAACTCAACAGTCATGTAAACATGATCGTCAAATCCTGTTTTTTCCAGCTGAGGCGTCTGTCTAAGCTGAAGCCCATATTATCCAAAAACAACCTGGAGACAGTGATTCACGCATTCATTACATCTAGGCTTGATTACTGCAATTCCCTTCTGCTTGGCATCAGTCAAGCCACCATTGCACGATTACAACTGGTTCAGAACGCATCCATCCATCCATCCATCTTCTTCCGCTTATCCGGGGTCGGGTCGCGGGGGTAGCAGCCTAAGTAGGGAGGCCCAGACTTCCCTCTCCCCAGCCACTTGGAGCAGCTCCTCTGGGGGAATCCCAAGGCGTTCCCAGGCCAGCCGAGAAACATAGTCCCTCCAGCGTGTCCTGGGTCTTCCTCTGGGTCTCCTCCCGGTGGGACATGCCCGGAACACCTCACCAGGGAGGCGTCCAGGAGGCATCCTAACCAGATGCCCGAGCCACCTCAACTGGCTCCTCTCGATGTGGAGAAGCAGCGGCTCTACTCCGAGTCCCTCCCGGATGACTGAGCTTCTCACCCTATCTCTAAGGGAGAGTCCAGACACCCTGCGGAGAAAACTCATTTCAGCCGCTTGTATCCGAGATCTTGTTCTTTCGGTCATAACCCAAAGCTCATGACCATAGATGAGGGTGGGAACGTAGATCGATCGGTAAATTGAGAGCTTTGCCTTTTGACTCAGCTCTCTCTTCACCACGACAGACCGGTACAGCGCCCGCTTCACTGCGGACGCTGCACCTATCCGCCTATCGATCTCACGCTCCAGTTTTCCCTCATTCGTGAACAAGATCCCGAGATACTTAAACTCCTCCACTTGGGGCAGGACCTCCTCCCCGACCCGGAGAGGGCATGCTACCCTTTTCCGGCTCAAGACCATGGCCTCGGATTTGGAGGAACTGATCCTCATCCCGGCCGCATCACACTCGGCTGCAAACCGCTCCAGTGAAAGTTGTAAATCACGAACTGATGAAGCCAGTAGGACCACATCATCTGCAAAAAACAGAGAAGCGATTCTAAGGTCACCAAAACGGATCCTCTCAACACCTTGGCTGCGCCTAGAAATTCTGTCCATAAAAGTTATGAACAGAATCGGTGACAAAGGGCAACCTTGGCGGAGTCCAACTCTCACCGGAAACGAGCCTGACTTACTGCCGGCAATGCGGACCAAGCTCTGACACCGGTCGTACAGGGACCTAACAGCCCTTATCAAAGGGCCTGGTACCCCATACTCCCGGAGTACCCCCCACAGAACCCCCCGAGGGACGCGGTCGAATGCCTTCTCCAAGTCCACAAAGCACATGTAAACTGGTTGGGCAAACTCCCACGCACCCTCCAGGACCCTGCTGAGGGTGTAGAGCTGGTCCAGTGTTCCACGACCAGGACGAAAACCACACTGCTCCTCCTGAATCCGAGGTTCGACTATCCGACGGACCCTCCTCTCCAGAACCCCTGAATAGACCTTACCAGGGAGGCTTAAGAGTGTGATCCCCCTATAGTTGGAACACACCCTACGGTCCCCCTTTTTAAATAGGGGAACCACCACCCCAGTCTGCCAATCCAAGGGAACTGCCCCCGATGTCCACGCGATATTGCAGAGTCGCGTAAGCCAACACAACCCTACAACATCCAGAGCCCTAAGGAACTCCGGGCGAATCTCATCCACCCCCGGAGCCTTGCCACCGCGGAGCTTTTTAACCACCTCGGCGACCTCAGCACCAGAGATCGGAGAACCCGACCCAAAGTCCCCAGGCTCTGCTTCCTCAGTGGAAGACGTGCCAGTAGGATTGAGGAGGTCTTCGAAGTATTCCGCCCACCGACTCACAACATCCCGAGTTGAGGTCAGTAGCACGCCACCTCCACCATAAATGGTGTTGGTCTCGTACCTCTTTCCCCCCCTGAGACGCCGGATGGTGGACCAGAATCGCCTCGAAGCCGTACGGAAGTCATTCTCCATGGCCTCTCCGAACTCCTCCCACGCCCGAGTTTTTGCCTCAGCAACCACCCGAGCCGCATGCCGCTTGGACTGCCGGTACCTATCAGCTGCTTCCGGGGTCCCACAAGCCAAAAAGGCCCAATAGGACTCCTTCTTCAGCCTGACAGCATCCCTCACTGCCGGTGTCCACCACCGGGTTCGAGGGTTGCCACCACGACAGGCACCAACAACCTTGCGGCCACAGCTCCGATAAGCTGCCTCGACAATAGAGGCGCGGAACACGGCCCACTCGGACTCCATGTCCCCCGCCTCCCTTGGAACGTGTTCAAAGCTCTCCCGGAGGTGGGAGTTAAAGCTCCGTCTTACGGGAGACTCTGCCAGACGTTCCCAGCAGACCCTCACAATACGTTTGGGTCTGCCAGGTCTGACCGGCATCCTCCCCCACCATCGGAGCCAACTCACCACCAGGTAGTGGTCAGTTGACAGCTCCGCCCCTCTCCTCACCCGAGTGTCCAAGACATGCGGCCGCAGATCAGATGAGACGACAACAAAGTCGATCATCGAACTGCGACCTAGGGTGTCCTGGTGCCAAGAGCACATATGGACACCCTTATGCTTAAACATGGTGTTCGTTATGGACAATCCATGACGAGCACAGAAGTCCAATAACAGAACACCACTCTGGTTCAGATCAGGGGGGCCGTTCCTCCCAACCACACCCCTCCAGGTCTCACTGTCATTGCCCACGTGAGCGTTGAAGTCCCCCAGTAGAACAAGGGAGTCCCCAGGAGGCGCACTCTCCAATACCCCCTCCAAGGACTCCAAAAAGGGTGGGTAGTCTGAGCTGCCGTTTGGTGCATAGGCACAAACAACAGTCAGAGCCCGTCCCCCCACACGTAGGCGAAGGGAGGCTACCCTCTCGTTCACCGGGGTGAACCCCAACGTACAGGCACCAAGATGGGGGGCAACCAGTATGCCCACTCCTGCTCGGCGCCTCTCACCAGGGGCAACTCCAGAGTGGAAGAGTGTCCAACCCCTCTCAAGGAAACTGGTTCCAGAGCCAGAGCCATGCGTTGAGGTGAGTCCGACTATTTCTAGTCGGAACCTCTCAACCTCACACACTAGCTCAGGCTCCTTCCCCACCAGAGAGGCAGAGATGCTCACAAGTCATTTTTTGCAAGTCCAAGTCAAGTCTCAAGTCTCTGATCTCAAGTCCAAGTCAAGTCTCAAGTCTCTGATCTCAAGCCCAGGTCAAGTCCAAGTCAAGTCTCAAGTCATTGATCTCAAGTCCAAGTCAAGTCTCAAGTCTCTGATCTCAAGTCCAAGTCAAGTCCAAGTCAAGTCCCTAATATTTGAGTGACACCGTGAATGAATGTATGCTATTCATTCGCAAACAATGGACATTAAATGTCTCTCCTTTTAAAAATATCCAGGTTAACATTAGATTAACACACTGACGCTAAGCTTGTTTGTAGCAGCTGCTAACAACCTTTTAGGCAGTGACTGACTACACGTTACAGCTTATTTTTATCTGAATGTAGAGGCCAAAACATTACATTAAATGTCTCTCCTCAATTCAATTCAGTTCAGTTTATTTATACTGTATAGCTCCAAGTCACAACAGAAGTTGTCTCAGGGCACTGAACAGAAACAATCAAATGTAAAAATAATAAGTTAACAGAAACTTTAATATAAAAATAATGGTAACACTATTTATCTGAGGAGACTGCTTTGAGTTTAACTCCATGTTATAAAAAAGCTAAAGTAGTTAGCCAGAGTTATTTCAGGATGAAATAATTTGAACTTCTGTTTGAATTTAATGCTATGAACTTTTTCCTTTTTGTTACATTTACCGGTACTATGAATTTCTCACAGGGCAGAGAGCCAACATGGAGGACTCACAAACATATACAGTATTATTATTATTATTATTATACATATAATATTGTCCAGTGTCTGATGCTGCAGTCATGTTACTGAGCTCCCACTGATGGGCTAACCTGGTTCCACCACAGCAGCAGGATCCTCAGACAGAACAGCTGGTGGGATGTCCTGGTATCTGCAGCCCTCTCTCCATTTGTTTCTTCATGGACATGGAGCTGTGACATTATGTTGTGCCTCTTGCTCAGCAAAACGCTCCTCCAGTGGAGACTTTCTGGACAGACTGCAGGAAGTTCCTAAACAAACAACAGGTTTATCAGTATTATCAGTAAAAAGAGATTATTAAATCATTTTTAAGACTGAGAATGTGTACAATTATTAGCTCTGTTGTTATTGCCTAACTAACCTATTCAATAATTCTTCAAACTGTGACATTCGCTCATAATGGAATGAAAGAGAACATAAACAGAAATTATATAATAATGAAAACTAGAGACATTAAAACATTTTAAAAGACACAGAGAACTTTAAATGAATTAAGAATGTTAATAAGTGTTGGATTTGAGTGCAATGTAAGTGCAATCCATGGTTGAATTGAATCCACATCTGAAAAGGGATGCAACCTTTTCACAACATATGCTGTAACTGTTTTGTGGCACTCGGTTACACTGACGTATTTACCTTGGACAGTCACTGGTGAACACTGTGAAGCCATTTCAGGTCGTTTGTCTAAGAAAAAAAAAACGAGCTAACGTTAGCATCGTGTTTGTATTTGAGCTGACTTACCGCTTTAAGCGGAGTATAACTTATTAGCTGCCTTAATGTTGGTATGAGATGTAGTTTATAGTTTATTTACCGGTATTTACCTGATGGAGCCGAAGAGGTAGCGATCAGCGAAAAGTTCGGCGGAGCGTTTTGCAGACGGACCACTCTGTACTTCCGGTCGGATACGAAGCGAAAATAATCCGGTGGAGTGCGTCAAAGACGGGACACTATTTTACTTCTCCGCCCTCCTTTGCATGATAGAAAATTATTGCAAGTGCTGCACTGACCTGACTGGTCATTTTATTAAATTAGTACGCTATCGATAGCAGATGCACACTTCCGGTGGATTCTTCTTCGTTGGTTTTCGGTGGCGGCTACTTCCGGTCGGCTAACTAGCATCGAACATAGGAATCGCAAATTAATATTTTGAACGATTTCGGGAAAACCGCACAGTTAGTCCCGGTTCAGAACAATTCTCGATGCTCACGAGTCTCAAATGGCGAGTCCGAGTCGAGTTGGAAGTCTTTTGAATGCAAGTCCGAGTCGAGTTGGAAGTCTTTTGAATGCAAGTCCGAGTCGAGTCTGAAGTCTCTGTTTATGTGACTTAAGTGCGACTCGAGTCCGAGTCCCAAACTCGAGTCCCCATCTCTGCAGAGAGGTGACATTCCATGTCCCAATGGCCAGCTTCTGTAGCCGAGGATCAGACCGCCAGGGTCCCCGCCCTCGGCCACCACCCATCTCACATTGCACCCGACCCCTTTGGCCCCTCCCACAGGTGGTGAGCCCATGGGAAGGGGGACCCACGTCTCCTCTTCGGGCTGTGCCCGGCCGGGCTCCATGGGTAAAAGCCCGGCCACCAGGCGCTCGCCAGCGTGCCCCACCTCCGGGCCTGGCTCCAGAGTGGGGCCCCGGTGACCCGCGTCCGGGCGAGGGAAAACTTAGTCCATTAATTGTACTCATCATAGGGGTTTTTGGGCTGCACTTTGTCTGGTCCCTCACCTAGGACCTGTCTGCCTTGGGTGACCCTTCTAGGGGCATGAAGCCCCTGACAGCATAGCTCCTAGGATCATTGGGACACTCAAACCCCTCCACCACGGTAAGGTGGCAGCCCAGGGATTTTTAACCAGCACACGCAAAAGAGAGCACATTACACCAGTCTTGGCCTCCCTTCACTGGCTACCGGTTCATCTTCGAATCCAATTCAAAATTCTCATGTATGTCTACAAATCGCTGAACAGTCTCGCCCCCGCCTATCTCTCGGATCTGATACACCCATATGTCCCTCCACGTGCTTTGAGGTCAGAGGATCAGGTACTCTTAATAGTTCCAGAAACTCGCCTTAAGCGCAGGGGTGACAGGGCGTTCTCTGTAGCAGGCCCAAGACTCTGGAACGAGTTACCGCTGCTCATCAAACAGGCCCCCTCCCTCTCGGTTTTCAAATCCCGGTTAAAAACTCACTACTACTCCATTGCTTTCAATGCCAGCTGATTTGTATTGGATCGTTTGATTTATGATCTGCAATGTTTTTATGTTTTTCGTGTTGTACTTCATTGTCTGTGTTGCCTGTTGCGTGTTTGTTTGTCCAGCACTTTGTGTGGACTTGTTCCTGTTTAAAGTGCTTTATAAATAAAATGGTATGGTATGGTATGGTAGCCCTGCCACCGCAGAGCTTTTTAACCACCTCGGTGACCTCAGCACCAGAGATTGGAGAGCCCGACCCAAAGTCCCCAGGCTCCGCTTCCTCAGTGGAAGACGTGCCAGTAGGATTGAGGAGGTCTTCGAAGTATTCCGCCCACCGACTCACAACATCCCGAGTTGAGGTCAACAGCACGCCATCCCCACCATAAATGGTGTTGGTCGCGTACCGCTTTCCCCCCCTGAGACGCCGGATGGTGGACCAGAATCGCCTCGAAGCCGTACGGAAGTCATTCTCCATGGCCTCTCCGAACTCCTCCCACGCCCGAGTTTTTGCCTCAGCAACCACCCGAGCCGCATGCCGCTTGGACTGCCGGTACCTATCAGCTGCTTCCGGGGTCCCACAGGCCAAAAAGGCCCAATAGGACTCCTTCTTCAGCCTGACAGCATCCCTCACCCGGTGTCCACCACCGGGTTCGAGGGTTGCCACCACGACAGGCACCAACAACCTTGCGGCCACAGCTCCGATAAGCTGCCTCGACAATAGAGGCGCGGAACATGGTCCACTCGGACTCAATGTCCCCCGACTCCCTCGGAACGTGTTCAAAGCTCTCCCGGAGGTGGGAGTTAAAGCTCCGTCTTACGGGAGACTCTGCCAGACGTTCCCAGCAGACCCTCACAATACGTTTGGGTCTGCCAGGTCTGACCGGCATCCTCCCCCACCATCGGAGCCAACTCACCACCAGGTAGTGGTCAGTGGACAGCTCCGCCCCTCTCTTCACCCGAGTGTCCAAGACATGCGGCCGCAGATCAGATGAGACGACAACAAAGTCGATCATCGAACTGCGACCTAGGGTGTCCTGGTGCCAAGAGCACATATGGACACCCTTATGCTTGAACATGGTGTTCGTTATGGACAATCCATGACAAGCACAGAAGTCCAATAACAGAACACCACTCGGGTTCAGATTGGGGGGGGGGGCATTCCTCCCAACCACACCCCTCCAGGCAGGAGTGGGCATACTTGTTGCCCCCCATCTTGATGTCTGTTTAAAAAAAAAAAAAACATTAATCTTGTGAACATGTCAATTAAGATTTTTGTTTGTTTGTTTGTTTTTTGTTTTAGGACAGATTATGAGCAAATACCATTTTGGTATTAAATATGCCACAGTCTTTTTCCTCTTAGTCACACCTACATCGGAGCATTGTTGTTGTTGCTGTATGTACAGTATTTACTTTGACAAGTGCCAAGGCAGGAATCAAACTCCTGTTTTAACAACTGGACGACCAACTCAAGTCACAGTCTTTATTGTTCAAGCAAAAGCTTTGTAAAATTTGACTCTTCGATCACTCAGGTTTGATCCACTGATTTGAGTTATGATGCATTACCAAATATCATAATTTTCCCTCCTATGATTTGCAATTTCATCCAATGGGTTGGAAAAATTGAGCCATTCCCAAAAAACTTTTGAGGGATACCGGAATTTTATATTTTTATTTGGTGATTAATAACTGGGTGGACTTTAGCACGTTTACCCATTCTCTTGCTGCAAATTAACAGAAACCTTGAATCAAGATACTTCTTATTCTACACTTGTGAAAAAAATAGATGGGGAAAAAAGTAATTTGTTTATCAGAATACTGTACTTTCTGAAGACTTGATTTTCATTCACTGGAGTTCATGGAAAATGAAGCACCGAATCTGACTAAATCTAATTTATGGAACAGTACATGTGCTCTAATTGTGTGCAAGTGTTTTGCTCATTCACATATTATTCATTAACTATTTTAAAATCCAAAAGTAATTCCTGTTATGGAAGATTTACTTCGTACTTTGAATTCAAATTAAAAATTCAAATAAAAAATACTTTATTAATCCCAAAGGGAAATTAATTGTTGTTGTAGCTCATCATCTTGGTTTTATTAGGGATGTTATAGATGCTGATGGCTGTGGGTAGGAAGGATCTCTTGTAGCAGTCTGTCCCACAGCAGATCCGAAGAAACTGGCTGCAGATACAGATCTGTCCACCCAGACCCAGCAGACCTCTCGGTCCTCTTGGGCAGCAGGACTGCCTGAATGCTAGGCAGAACTCCACCCCGAGCGATGGCCATTTTTTCCCAGTAGCCTGCCGAGCCCCTCATCGCCGCGGACTTAACTGCAGGTGCCAGGGGACGATTTCGGTCCTCCTGCTGTCATAAGTTATGCTTCCCACTACCTCCAAGATCTCGGTGGTCAGGCATTTGAGCACAGCCTCCCAGTAGACAGTAATGCATCCATGGCACCTCCTTTTCAACTCATTTGGGATTTGGGGCTGAAGTTGAGGTATTATTTGAGCTTTTGAGATGTTAATCAGCAGCTCCCAGTTGTAGAAAACTACCTTGTTGTTATGGTTACGCATAGTAACAAATGTCCAAAACTAAAAACAATGTTGTAGCAAAAATCCTTCCAGCGGCATAGCATGTGAAACCAGAGGAAGTAATCATCTGAAAAAAGAGATTTGCATCCAGAAATATGAGTAATTCAAATTTACAAAAGCAAAATCTCAGAATGATTGTAAGAGAGCTACTCCAACATGCAGCCACCTTGAGCGTCGCAATTCTGGAACATGCTTGACCAAGTTTTAGCAGGCCATGCCAGCTTTTATGTTAAACAACCAAAAAGTCAATAAATTACTATGCAGTGCATGTATTTGCATCAAAACTCATTTTTCCACCACGTTTGGACCCTGCAAACAATTTCGTTCCACCACATGTACCATGTGCGATACGAAAGACAATGAAGAACCTTGACCTAACATCAAAAACTTTGAACTAAACTCATATAAAATAAAATAAAATAAATAATTTACCTTGAGATGTGTGAACACAACAGGTCAAGTGATCATGTGAAAAGTCAGCTGTGAGATCACTCAACTTTTGGGTGTAAAGTACAGTACAGTATATGTATTACGTACTTATACTCTGCCCTAAAACAAACCTCATCAGTTCACATTTGGATAGAAAGCCCAGTTTTAAAAACAAAATTATTTTAACATAGACTCTTGTATTTTAGCAGTTTTGACTGAAGTAGTTTAAATTTTTGATTGTTTGGTTGTTGTATAATGACAGAAGAAAGAATACAAGGTCGTGGGCTCACGCACGCCCCCCTCAGTGTTGCAGAGGTATTGCCTGCCTCGCCTCATTCTTTTTCAGTGTGGTTTTCTGTCAGATCAACAAGATTAATTTTGGAATTAAATATGTAGTAAAACATTGTGACATACAGCGAGGAATCAAAATTCCTGTTTGCACGAGTGCTCAGATAAACTTGTGTTGGAACAAGCAACAAAAGATAAGTCCTGTTGCTGCTGCACCTCACAAATCATACTATAGTTTCACAAGGAAATAAAACAAACTTTCCATTTTTGACTATCAAAGTAATTAAAATGACCAAAACTAACTAATAAAAATATCCTTTTTACTATCAATTATTTTCTTATTATTTTTTCATGATGACTGTATGCCCTGCTTGTAATTCTTCAATACCTTCCAAACAGTCTTTTTGCTCTAAAAGCTCAGTTCTACTTTCCATCATCAGTGAAACCAACAGCAGCTGCTGAAGAGCTGATGATAGCAGTGATCACATTGGAAATAGTGAGATTTGAACTATTTAGACTAATCTAATTTTAGTCAAACTGCCAAATAAAAGTCTTTATATGACATTTAATCCATAATATCATGATGGCAAACACACCAGAGATGTTAAGGCGCTTAAAATCAGCTCATTTGGTGCAGCTGGATAAGATGATCTCTAATCCTAACTCTTTTACATTTATAAATGTGGCCAGTGCCCTGTCCTGTACAGTTATCTAATTTTTTTGCATAACAGATGTTCATCTATGCATGTGTGTGTTTGTATGTTCTCCTTAGGCTGTAACACTCCATGGCAGCAACCCACTATATCACAGCATTCCCTCCTCTGATGTATTCACACCCCTTGCTGATTATGAGACAATCGGTCCAATGGCTTTTGACAGCAAAGGGGTATAAATGGCCTATAAGTCAATTAGTAGGTCACTATCTTCAGGGGGTGTCACTTCTGTCTTAACCCACACACTCTCACATACACATACTGTACTTGTCTATATGGGGATGGTCTATAGGCACAGTGTGTTTTGTTGCTTCTTACTTAAATGTTGAACATTACGGATAAATGTCCTTTTTTTTTTTCTTGACCTAACCATAGCCAAATTATAATCCTAAGCAATTTTTTTAATTCCTTTTCTATGAGACTTGATCAATTGTATTATTGAGCTTACTGGAAGTCCACATAAACTGGTGTCTTGTGCGTGGCGTCACATAAAAACAAACTACTCGTCACATGCACGTGGGCCTCAAAAATGCATATTTTAATCATTTGACGAAAAAAATTGTTATTATTTATTATCCACAAGGTCCTTGTTCTCAGTTTTCTGATGTTTTTATTTGACCCATCATTGAATACTGATAAAGTCATGACAGAGAGTAACAGTCAGGTTGGACCCAAGATGCAAGCAGACATAGGGAAGCCCAAAAGAAAAACGTATTAAACAAATAAAAGGTTGATGTGGTGGAAACAAAATTATATAACGCAGGAGGGAACAACTCAGGAAACGGAAGTACGAGAGGAGCAAGACGGGGACCAATACATCTGGGAGTGAATACAATGAATCAGCAGTGAGGTGGTGACAAGGTATGGTTTAAATAACAAGCTGGGTGAGAGGGAAAGTGGAAACACGTGGGCTGAACACTGATTGGGGACAGGTGAGGGTGTCAGGCTGATAGAAATAAACGCTGAAGAAGTTACTGGGGGTAACTCTAATATGGCACAATAAACTGAAACAACTTGTGATCTAAACCAGAATATGCCAAATAAAACCTAATGCTTGACATACCATAAACACAAGAACCGAAAAGGAAAACAGAACTAGACCCAGTGGACACAAAATAAAACTTGACAGGAGTACCAATAATACAAAAGACAAAGGAACTAAAATCATAAAAAGCACAGAATATGACAGAGAGGGATTTCAATACTCATGCAAATGTTGAAAATAGTTGCTTAAACAAAGTATTTACCGGTAATATTTTATTAGAGTCAACTGGTTTTATCCAAAATGTTCAGTAATCTATTCTTTGTACTGATAGAGGCAAAAAGCCTGGGTGACTCCTAATTATCTGCTTTTAAACTCAGATAAGACAGTGGTTGTGATTTGTGCACTCTGAGCAAACTTTACAGACTTTCACTGTGTTTGGATTACATACATTTTACTAACTTGTTTTTTTGTCTTTCCCTCCATTTTGTGTTTGTCTGTGTTGACTGTGTTGCTAGCCTCCATATGCTAAGAATCTTGTCAAAATGAATATGTCATTTAACACAACCCATTAAAGATGTTACTAGGACTGCTTTCTTCCACCTGCCTAATATCACAAAAAATAGAAGCAACTTGTTCCAAAATGATATAGTAAAGCTGATCCATGCATTTATCAATTCTAGGCTGAACTGTTGCAATTATTTAACTGTTTGTATAAAATAAAATAAAATCTTTAAAAAGTTTTCAGTTGATCCAAAATGCTGCTGCTAGAGTTCTGATGAGTTGTAGAAGAAGATATCTCCGGTTTTAGTTTCTCTCCATTGGCTCCATGTCATATTTGGAATATGATTTAAAATCATGCTTCTATCAAACAAAGCTCTCAACAACCTAGCTCCATCTTATATTAAATACAATCATATTGTATCATATATTCCTAACAGAGCTCTCAGGCTCTTATTTTGTAGAACCAACTTCCAGTTTCTGTCCGTGAGGCTGACACCTTTCTGCTAAGACCGGTCGGTCTTAAGACTTACCTTGATAAATCCTATAGTTAGGGTTGACTTCGGTTTCCTGAGCTATCCCTTAGTTATGCTGCTATAAGCATAGAATGCTGGAGGACAAATTGACCACATTTCCTCACCCTGCTGCTGTCTTTACTCACTCTATTGTTCATTTATTGTGATTTTTTTCATATTTGCAATTATACAGTATCTATAACTAACTTGTTTTTTTGTCTTTCCCTCCATTTTGTGTTTGTCTGTGTTGCTTGTCCGTTCTTTCCCCAGTCAGTTGAGGCTGCCTATTCTGAGCTCTGCTGGAGGTTTCTTCTTGTTAAAAGGGAGTTTTTCCTTACCACTCTCACCTGTGTGCTTGCCCAAGATGGGAGGTTGCAACAAAGTGGAGCTTCAAAGCAATCTGCTGGCCTCCTTAAACTTAATAACTTTTGCTAATTGGCATTTTTAATAAATGTGAATGAAACAGTGCCCTGAGACAGCCTTTGATGTGAATTGGCGCTATATAAATAAACTGAACTGAAAAAAGAAAATCAGAAATGAACGTTGTCGCTCTGAAATGGTGATTCAAAGACTCAGCATCTTTTCATACTGTCTGAACTTTTTCACTGCACTTGTCTTTTTGTTTAAAGCTAATTACTAGAGTTGTGTCAGAACAGGCACTGCATTTCTGCAGAGTCTTGACAGCTGTATTGCACAGTTATTCTATTATGGCCGTGTAATGGACACACACTTGCATACTCAAAGTGACTAAATGGATTTTATTGAGGCTCAGAGCTTACAGCATATTTCCATATTTGCAACCTTGCTGTCTAATCCAGTTAGTGTTTCTCTGCTCAGCATCCAATCAGATTACCAACTCAGCTCCCTGTGGTAACTCAGCAGCTTTGACCCGTTCTTCTCTGGTAAGGAGTGTGCTTGGTACTAGATGATCCCACAGAAGCCATGGTAAATTTATCACCCTCTTTGAAGCTGATGAGCTGATGGATGTGATCCAGCAGGACTAGCTGTCTGCAAGAGGCACACCTCTTTGAGCGTGCTCAGTCTTTTCCTGTACAGGAAAATGAAGCTCAAGTGGAAGTTCTGTCAGATTGCATTGTGAAAAACAGGCAGCGGAAGCAATGACATGCTTGCTCACTCCGTCTCTCCTTTATCGTCCCATTTTCTCTGTCTGTCTGTCGTTCCCTTTTTCTCGAGCACCCAGACACACCACCCACTGTAAGATCTGTTTATGATCTCTGGCTGCACTTTTCTCTTGAAGAACAACACAGTGCACTGTGGAGCACCCACCGTTGGGTGAACAAATCCCTTTGCAGGACTCCTTTGGCCGTCAAAGGGGTAATGTACCTTTAATGTTGTAAGAAAGCCACTGAAGCCACTAAAGTAAGATGACATTGAAAGGACTTTAAACTGGGCAGCACGGTGGCGCCGTTGGTAGAGCTCCTACCTCAGCGCAAGTTAACCTGGCTCAAATAGAGTTTGCAGGTTCTCTCTTTGCATCAATGGGTTTTCCCCGGGTATTCTGGTTTCTTCCCACTGACCAAAAATGTGCATTTTAGGCTGATTGGTAATTCTTAATTATCAATCAATCAATCAAAACTTTATTTCAGGCACAAAAAAGGTCCATAAAAATACACATAAAGATCCATAAAAAACAACTAAAATAAAGTAATAAAAGACACATAATTCACTGAGTCACAAATAAATGATGGCACCAATATTCCTAGATGAGAGTAACAGAGGGAATGGTTGTTTGTCTCGTTTGTCTTTATGTGGCCATGTGATGGACTGGAGACCTGTCCATGGTGTACCTCACCTCTCACGCAGTGATGGCTAGACATGGGCACCAGTGACCCCTGCAATGACAAGAGGAAGAAGCGGGTAAAGATAATGGATGGATGGATGGATGGATGGATGGATGGATGGATGGATGGATGGATTTAAACTGTTTTTTATGTGTGGCTGTGGCTGAGTGGTTAGAGCAGTCGTCCTCCAATGCAAGAGTTGGGGGTTCGAATCCACCAGCATTCACATGCTGAAGTGTCCCTGGGCAAGACACTGAACTCCTCATTACCTCCTTTGTGTCCCCATCGGTGTATGAATGTGATACATGTGTTACATATGTAGATTGTAAAGAGGGTGGGTCCAAAGACTGAGCCTTGTGGTACACCATTTCAAAGTCAAAGTCAAAGTCAAAGTCAACTTTATTGTCAGATCTGCAATATGTACTGTACAGGACATACACAGGACCGAAATTGCGTTTCTCTCAGTCCCTCGGTGCAACAGTAAACATCTAAACATTGAAACACTGAAACATATAATAATTGACATAAGCATAAAATAGTAAAACTAACACTGTCCTGAGTTTTTGCATAGTGGTATAAGAGTATGAAAATTTACACCAACTCTAAAACTAAAACATTAAACATTTAATGAACATAATACTGTCCTGAGTTTTTGCATACTAGTATAAAAAAAGAGTATAAAAAGTATAACTAAAATAAACTAAAGGTTTCTAGCATTGACATTTGCAAAGTGGCAAAGCAGCGTATGAGTTAATGTACACAGTATATGTATGAGGTAGTAGTTGATGTTGTTATAGAGGCAAAAAGTGGCATATGCAGTAAGGCACATTGGGCATCCCTAAATAAGACTGACATTTACTGACTGACAAATAGACAAAAAGACTGACAATAAGACATTTTTGACTGTTCAATAACTGGAAGAAGTACCATTATGTTGAACACATTACCTCCGATCTGAAAGATAGTTAGTAAACCAACCAATGGTGTGATCTGAGAAACTGATTTCTGAGAGATTATGACACAAGGTGTTATGGTCCACAGTGTCAAAAGCTTTAGACAGGTCTAAGAAAAGTGCAGCACAATAATCCTTAGCATCCAATGCTTCAACAACATCCTTAAGAACCTTCAGTGAAGCAGTTGTTGTGCTGTGTTGTTTCCTGAAACCAGATTGATGGAGAGGTAAGATGTTAAATGAGTCCAGATAATTTTTGATTTGAGAGTTTATCAGTTTTTCTAGAACCTTGGCTAAAATGCAGAGTTTAGAGATTGGTCGGTAGTTGTTCAGTGAGGTTCAGTGAGATTTGATAAGCTCAGAGAGCTGGCACAGTTCTGAGAGTGGAGTTTCTGACAGAGGTGTCTGAGCAGAGGATGCTGAGGAAACTGCTCCAGATCCTTGACAGCACATCACACCCCCTGCATGACATTCTGGACTCTTGTTGCAGCACCTTCGGTTGTACATTCAGACCACTGAGGTGCTCCACAGAACGCCACAGGAAGTCCTTCCTCCCTGTGGCTATCAAACTATCAACTCCTCCTACTTTCTACACATAGGACAATAAAATTAATCCCGCACCACAATAAATACTTTAATGTTTCTGTCTGTATCTGATCTGTTTTGTAACTTAATTGTTGGTCTTTAAAATTCTGTATTTTTTTAAACTCTTTGTTATTTTTTGTATTCTGTTATTATCTTGTGTGACTCCTGGTGTATGTTCCTTTGTTTGGAAACCCTGGCACAACAACTTCCTGTGGGATCAATAATGTTCTTATCTTCTCTTATATCTTATTTTATCTTAAAAGATATTAAGACTAGAATCTGTGGCTCCATTAAGAATCCAGTGATCCCTCAGAGTGTCACTGATCAACAAGGGGGATAAAATAATTATGGAGTAAAAGAGATGGTCACAGGGGTATTTTGGCCAACAAGGTTTAATATTTAATGGCTCTTTGGTTCATAATCAGCTCCCTATATCTACTCACCTCTATTTTTATTTATTTACTGTATATGTTGTATTCTTGCTTGTCTGTTGTGTTTTAAGTTCTGTCCAAACTAACAGACTATAAACACTTTCTGTATTTTTGCACGTCATCCACAAATGTAAACATATTTTTACACTTTTCAAAATTAAGTTTTCCATCCATCCATTACATTTTACCCGCTTTTTACTTTTTGGGTCATGGGGTCACTGGTGCCCATGTCCACCCATCACTGTGGACTGTGCAAGAGGCAGGGGACACCCTGGACAGGTCTCCATCACAGGGACACATAGAGACAAATGAGACAAACAACCATTCACTCTCACTCACTAGGGACAATTTAGAGTTACCAATCACCCTAACATGCATGTCTTTGGTCTGTGGGGGGAAACCGGAGTACCTGGAGAAAATCCACGCATGCACGGAGACAACATGCAAACTCCACCCAGAAAGGCTCCCCCGGCCAGGATTTGATCCTGCGACCTTCTCACTGAGAGATGGCAGCTCTACAAACTGCAATGTCGTGTTGCCCCAAAATTAAGATAAAAAAAAAGTACTTAGTGTACTTGACAAAAGAAAATGGCAACAATGAAATCATAATGTGTTTCACATAAGGCTCTTATTTTGGTAATTAGAACAACTACAACCACTTTGGTCTGACTTTTTTATT
>JBBPBX010000719.1:15711-47697 GCA_038048925.1 Garcialebias charrua | reverse complement strand
TATATATATATATATATATATATACTTTGTATATATACTTTGTATATATACTTTGTATATACATATATATATGCATTAATTTTTTTTTACATTTAACACTTCATTCATGTCAAGCATAAACTGGCAAGAAGAATCACTTACCATATTCAAATTGTTGTTTTTATGTATTTTAAACAAAAGATAAGGGGAAGATGAATAAAATGTTTTGTGTAAATACCTAAGGCTTTATTTATTTATTTATTTATTTTTAGCAAGCACGCATACAATATATGAACATGTAGAAACATAAAAGCCAGGGTAAATGCAGATCAACTGGATAGCTTCACTTATCCTCATCCCATTGTCTCTTGGTTTTATAGTTTGCAGTAAAGCCTAGTTATTGTGGAACCAAATAGTCTCCCAGCCAACTCCATAAACAAATTTTTTATTTGCTCTGCTAGGAAAAGGTCAGAGGAGGGAATACAAAATGAGAACAGAATAGAAAAATACTGTGGAAAACTATAAAAAAAAAACAGTAGTAAAAGGATGAATGTTGTGTATGAATGTGTGAATGAATGGGTGGATGGCTGGTATTGTAAAGCGCTTTGGGGCTCCTCACAGGGGGCTGGAAAGCGCTATATAAATAAGCTCCATTTACCATTACCATTTACCATGTTGTAGTGGAGGTCAAAGACAGGAGATAGGGTATATTTGTTTAGGGAACATGGGACAGTGAGCAGTTCAGGACTCATTGTGACACTAAGTGGACAACAGCAAAGTATTTTTGTGTCACTAAAATTTGAAATATATGACATGATTAAAAAAATACATTAAAGACAGGATTCTTGATCTCAAATAGTGTACATATATTACAAAGTCTGAAATGTAAACCCAAATACAATCACTTTTGACTGTAACAAGGCTTTTATCATCAGATAAAAGGTGAAGTTTATTTCCTGATCTAAAACATTGCTTGTAAATGCTGTCTGTTGCAAGAATATAATCAGCAGTTTGTCTGACTCTTTGCTTTTAACCTTTGCCCCACAGCTTCTAAAAAATACATAAGCAGCTTTCAGAAAAATGTTTGCAAGTTGTGCATCCACAAACCTGTGTGAACCCAGTGCAAAGTTCTTCTTTTTTAATATTTTAAACTTATACAGTAGACTGACTAAGCCTTTCCTGAAACAACTTGTAATTTTGGGAAAAACATTTTCTTTGTGCTTAAACACATTAAAATTGAATGACAAAAACAAATGCATACATTTTTAAAAACCATAAAAGTAAATCTTTATTGAAATCAATAACTTGGTTTTTAAATGCTTATTCCAAAAAATTACATGTTTTTATTTTTATTACTGCTTGAATATTAAATCTGACAAGTCAGTCTTGTTTAATGAGAAATGTCCAGTGAGATTTCTTTAGAGACTTTACAAACATGTTATTGATTGGGCTGACATGTACAAGATGTTTGTAAAGGATATAATGAGTTATGTTACTGAGCCGTTTACATACAGTATAAATGTAACATCATTTTCAACATGAATATTTCCAGACAATATGAAAGAAACTAAGGTAATTCCTCTTTTTAAGAATGGTGAGAAATATGTGTTCAATAATTATAGACCAACATCCTTGTCGTCACAGTTTTCAAAAATCTTTAGAAAAATTATTTGTGACCAGATTAGATTAATTTATTGCTAAACAAAATATTCTAAGTAGCAGTCAGTATGGGTTTAGAGCAACAAAAAAACTCTACATCAATGGTTCTCATGGAATTGATAGAACAAATAACTACTGCTGTTGATCTAAAACAATATTGTGTCAGTGTTTTTGTTGATTTAAAGAAAGCATTCGGTGCTATTGATTACATTGTTCTCCTTGAAATTTTGAATAAATATGGTATTAGAGGACCAGCATTACAGTGGGTAACAAGCTATTTGAAAGATAGGAAACAGTTTGTACGAATAAATGATGTAAGATCTGACCTCTGTAATATCACATGCAGAGTTCCTCAAGGTTCTGTACTTGGACCAAAGTTACTTATTCTATTTGTGAATGACGATAAATGTGTCAGGACTCCTTAAATGTGTTCTATTTGCAGATCATACCACTTTTTTGTTGTTGTTTTGGTAAAGATATAGATTGGATGTTGGAGTTGATGCAGACAGAATTTATAAAAATACAAACTTGGTTTAACTTAATAAATTATCATTAAACTTAGAATGAAACTAACAATTTTATATTCAGTACCGGTAATAGAAAGAGAACTGTCAATGTTCCATTTAGAGTCAAGGGTGTTGAGATTTGTAGAGTGAGTGAGGTGACGTTTTTGGATGTTATCATTGATGAAAAGCTGACATGGAAACATCACATAAATCATGTAAGAATAAAAATAGCAACATCTATTGCAGTACTGTACATAGTCAGGGACTTATTAAATGATAAAGCTCTGTATATGTTGTATAACTTGCATAACATATATAGCATACATAACACATAGCATATGTTGTATATGTTGCATAACAGATTACAAAGGCAAAAACAAACAATGCCCCAGGGACCCATCTCTGCCTGATGCCCTCAATAAGTTTTATGCACGTTTTGATGATCCAAACAGACCAGCTAGCACCAGACTCACCTCATCACCAGATGAAGAGCATCTCAGGGTGTCCGCAGCAGAAGTGAGAGGCAGTCTCAGAAAGATTAATCCTCATAAAGCAACCGGACCAGACAACATCCCAGGGAAAGTTCTGAAGGAATGTGCGGACCAGCTCTGTGAGGTGCTGGCTGACATCTTCACCACCTCACTTGCACTGGAGTTAGTTCCCACCTGCCTGAAGACCGCGACCATCATCCCAGTCCCAAAGAGCTCCACAGTGACTGGTCTGAATGACTATAGACCGGTGGCCCTCACCCCGATAGTCGCTAAATGTTTTGAGAAACTGGTCATGTCCCACATCAAGGCAACCGTCAACATCAATGAGGACCCTCATCAATACGCATACCGTGAGAACCGATCAACAGAGGACGCCATTTCTTCCGTGGTCCACACTGCTCTCACCCACCTGGATCAGAAAGACTCATACGTGCGTCTGCTCTTTGTGGACTTCACATCTGCCTTCAACACCATGATCCCCCAAACTCTGATAGACAAACTATCTACACTTGGACTAAGCCCCTCTATTTGTAACTGGGTACTAGACTTCTTAACAGACAGACCACAGTCCGTGAAGATCCACAACTTCTCCTCCTCCACCATAACCCTCAGCACTGGCTCTCCTCAGGGATGTGTGCTGAGCCCCCTTCTGTTCACTCTGCTCACATATGATTGTACAGCCACACTTCCAGGCTGTCATATTGTTAAGTTTGCAGATGATACAGCGGTGGTGGGATGCATTACAAACAATGATGAGTCCAGCTACAGACAGGAGGTGGAACACCTGGAGAGCTGGTGCAAAGAGAACAATCTTCACATGAATGTGAAGAAGACAAAGGAGATGATTGTGGACTTCAGAAGGAACAAACACACCCATGCCCCACTGAAAATAGGTGGGTCTGCAGTGGAAGTGGTCTCCAGCTACAAATACTTGGGTGTACACATGAATGATAACCTCAGCTGGAGCAACAACACCACCAGCCTGATCAAGAAAGGTCATCAGAGACTCTACTTCCTCAGACGGCTGAGACGAGCTGGTCTGAGCAGCCCAGTCCTCACCTCCTTCTACAGGTGTGCAGTGGAGAGCATCCTGTGCTCCAGCATCAACGTGTGGCATGGAGGCTGCACAGTTGAAGAGAGGAAAGCTCTGCAGAGAGTGGTGAAGGCTGCACAGAAGTCTGTTGGAGTCAGTCTCCCCACCATCACAGACATTTACACCTCCAGATGCAGGAAAAGAGCCACCTGCATCATGAAAGACCTCACTCATCCAGCACACTCACTCTTTGCCCCACTCCCCTCAGGACGGAGGTTGAGGAGCATCAAGTGTAGAACCACTAGACTGAGGAACAGCTTCTACCCTGAGGCTGTTAGACTCATGAATAAATAAAAATAAAATAAAAAATAAACACTGCAAAATATCACATCATACTGATGCTGATCTGTTTTCTTGTTGCTGTATTCATCTGTGTTCATCTGTGACCATCTGCTCATGCAGACTCATGTTCGTGCTGCTGTTTATTCCCACTATATTAGGCTTAGTGTATTACTAGTTGATGCTTTTCTTAGTTAGTTCTAGATGTTATTACTGTTTTTCTCTTTCATTTGTTGTTGGATGTAACTGGGACCTCGTGTACATAATCTCGTTTTCATCTCATGTACCACATGTGGTGCAAATGACAATAAAGACTCTCTGACTCTGACTCTGATAACACAATCATTGTTCCACACTTAATATATTGTATTGATGTTTGGGGAAAGTGTGCAAAACAACTACAAATCCCATTTTTGTTTTACAGAAAAGAGCTGTTAGAATTATTACTAGAAAACATTACTGTCATCCATCAAGAACATTATTTTATCAACTGAAGTTATTGAAGTTCCATGATTTGTTAGATTATAGTATTTTATCAGTTATGTATAGGGCTCATAATAACACATTACCTTTAAATATACAATAAATTTTTGTTAAAAGAGAGAGTTGTTAATCTTAAGGGGATAGATATATTTGTGAAACCTAAATTTCGAACTAGTTTGTAGGGATGGTCTACTTCAATCCAAGGAATTAGATTACAGTATAGAATAATCTGGAGAGTGATGTTAAAAATGTCAGATCAATGTGTATGTTTAAGAGAATGATCAAAGTTGATTTGTTTTAAAAAATGAAATAGCGTAATATTTGTATGAACTGTTGCTCAAGATGGAGTTATTTTGTTTGGATATTTGAAGATTATTATTGTTTGAATTAATTTTTTGTTTAAAAAAGGGTGGTGTGGGGGCAGATATAAGATTTTTTTTCTCCTTTCTGCTGCCTTTCATTTTATTTGTGATTGTATTTCTTATTGTATATAGAATTGTTTTGTGTTGTTTTTAGAAAATGAACAAACTTTATTGAGAATGAACTTTCTGAACAAACTTTATAATTTTTTTTATGCGGCTACTCCCTCATCTTTATAATAATAATAATCATCATTTTATTGAAAAGCGCATTTCAGGACACCCAAGGACACTTAACAAACCAATACAGTGTAATACAGCTCAAACAATATCAGCGACAAATTGAAATATAAAATACATAAAGATTATAAAATGCAAAATAATAGAAATACATTTAGTAAAGTTAATGATAAGCTAGTCTAAAGAGATGTGTTCCCTTTCAGTTGGTCTCTCGGTGCAACATACTTGCTATGGGAATTGCGCCCCCGTGCGATTACCTGAAGGAATATACTCACACCTTTACGGCTAGGGGCGTCACCGCCGCGCCAGAGGCCCCGCCCTCTGGGTACTTAAGCGGCCTGTGCCCCTCCATCTTTCTCTTTTTGCCCTTCACCTCGCTTAAACCTGAACTTCGTGGGACTTCTCTGTTGTCGCATCGCTCGACTAAGGTGAGCTTGCTCCCTACACTGAGTGTACAGAGAAATTTTCCTACGTGTTGCTGGGCTGGCGTAAGCTGGTCCAGCTTTTTTCTACTCACCTTCAAAGTTTTCTTCTTTCCGCAGCTTTTCGCTCTACGACGCTAACTGCGTCACAACCTCCTGCTAGCCATTAGCAGGCTAACCAGTGAAAGCAAGACGACGGAGAAAACGGCTTCAAATAAAAGAAAACTAGGAACAACTTCGACGCTTCTCGCCGGACATGGCTCCCGAGAAGGGAAAACGGAGGACATGGAGGAGGAAAACCAAGACGACGAGTCCTCGCTTGCGCCCATGCCTCAGCGGATGCGGCTACTCCCTCTCTGCGACGGACACCCACGAGGCCTGTCCTGTCTGCCTAGGGATTCTGCACGCGAGGAAAGCGTTGGAATTCCCCGACTCCTGTTCTCACTGCCGTCGAATGTCGGCAGTAGTGAGGAAACGACAGGCTGACGCGTTGGCCAAATCCATGGCTAGGAACGCGGCGCTGAAGGTCGCACGTCGTACTAAAGTGCTTGCTCCTGAACCGGAGCCCGAAACGTGGACCTGGAATGCAACTGCCGAGTCGGAAAGGACAACATGTCGGACTCCTCAGTTGCCGCCGAGGATTCGACGCCTGAAGTGTCCGACCAAGACGCCGAATATGGTCACAAAGGGGAAACTGTTGATTCCTCCCAGAACCTGGCGCAAATTTTATCTGAACCGGACCTGTCGGTACCTGCCCTGTTCGACCTGTGCCACAGGGTGGCAGATGCCTTGCAGGTCACGTGGCCAGACCTCACGCCTCACCAACAGGCTACGAGGCTAGCGGGGAGCTACTTCTACGTGAAGCAATCGACAACGTCGTAGAAATTACCAATTTTCCCGGACTTCCTCATGGAGCTCAAACGCTCCTGGGCGGAAACCAGAGCTTCCATCATGCTTCCATTATCCCGACTCCTTGACGTCGCAGGAATGGAAACAGCAGGTCTCGCCAACGCACCCCCAATAGAGGAGACTCTGGCGGCTCACTTGGCCCTCACAGTCATGGGGACGAAACCTACGCTACCCAGCAGGGCCTGCCGCGCTTCGTAAAAACAACTCGAGAAGTGCTACAAGGCTCAGGACCTCACCGCTCGTGCAATGAATGCATCAACCATGGTGCAAGCATACCTGGCGGAAAAACTCCAACATATCCAGGTAACAAAAGACGTGCAGGACTCAACGGAAGCCATGGAGGAGGCCCGCCGTGCCTCGGACCTCGTGTTCCGCATGATGGGGACAATAGCCATTTCCCAAGGCAAGGCAATGGCGGAAATAGTTGTCGCCCAGCATCATCTTTGGCTAACTCTGTCAGACCTCCCAGAAAACCAGAGGTCCACTTTCCTCCAGCACCCCATCAAGCCGACGGGACTCTTCGGGGGAGCATTGGAACGCGTCCAGGCCAGGCTGGAACAAAGACGCACACAGGCGGAAGCCCTCCACGAGGGGTTGCCAAGGAAAAGCTTTGCACCCCCAAAAGAAGACACGCGTGGCCCACCACGGAAAAGACCCGCTGGTGGCGGCGAAGCCTTCCAGTACCGCCCAAGGACCTCTTCAGTGACCCAATGTGGAAAACAGACTCAAACCTGATATAACAGGACGATCTGACGATTTTACAGGTTTGCCCGCCCACGTGGTACGGGAACCTGACTCCTTGAGTCCAGTCTCCCCTTGTAAAAGACTACGAGGAATGACTGACATGTGTGCGCGCACCAAACACGACTCGAACTTTGCATGTGTAAACAAAACAAACACTGTTTCAGACATCTACAAAAATAAAAGCACCAAAGCACAGACTGCCCTGGTTCTTGACTCGAGTCCCATTTTTATAAACAAACCATATGGTTAAACTATGAACCACAGCAAGATACACGAGCTCTGTCAAGGACGGCCAGATCTCGCGATATCTTCTGTTGGGCCAATCAGCCTGCTTAGAGGAGTGCAAGAGGGGTCAAAGGTCACCCCTCTGGCGCTAAAACATGAGGAGCAGCAATTCGACATGCCCTCTAGGCTCAGCGCGCATGCGCAGGCCTGGAAGGCGTGTTTACCAAATGAGTGGGTCATGACAACAATACGTCATGGACTCAAGTTGCAGTTCTCAAAGAGACCGCCCCGCTTCACAGGGGTGCTACAATCTAAAATTAACCCTAAACGTGCACACGTACTAGTCAACAATGCTGCAAAAGGGAGTGATTAGCCTGGTCCCAGGACGCAAGCTACGCTCTGGCCATGACAGCAAATAATTCCTGGTTCCCAAAAAGGATCATTCCCTGAGACCAATTCTGGCCCTCAGGACCTTCAACAAAAGGATTAAAACGTTTAAGTTCAAGATGCTTACACTGCAGCAAGTTCTCCAGTCTGTGAGACCTGGAGACTACGTGTGTACAGTGGATTTGAAGGATGCCTATTTCCATATAAGTGTATGGAGGAAACACAGGAAGTTCCTCCGCTTTGTCTTCGAGGGTAACGCTTATGAATTCAAAGCTTTACCTTTTGGTTTAAAGACTGCTCCGTGCACATTTACCAAATGTGACGGGCCACGGGAAAAGCAGGAACAAGTCTCTTACACTCAAACTGAAAAAAATCAATAAAAGCTTAAAGTTCTGAGAAAATAGTGAAAATAATTTTTTTTTACAAAATATACTAGTTGAAGTTGTGAAGAAACCACCCCATGCTTTAAAAACACTTTATAAGTGTTTAAACTGATAAACTTTGTGTTAGAATTCAGCTTGTTTTCAGAGGAAAAACGAGGCGGCCGAGATTTCCATATCGGGGGGGTGGAAACCACCCGCTGATTAACATGCAGTCTTTGTTTGGCTGGTTTCAGAGCTTTTCCCACTGCTTGTTATTGGTTTCAGCCAATAATATGCAGATTTGAAAGAAACACCGCCCACAAAAGCGGCAAAAGCTTAATAAAAAAGACCTATATGCAAAGTCAAGTCAAGTCAAGTCAAATTTATTTATATAGCACCGTTAGAACAGATAAACTGTTATCAAGGTGCTTCACACACACACACAACATAAAAGAGGCTCAAAAATTTACAGAACAGTATCACACATCAATAGTAACAATTCTGATATTAACAGCAGTAAAGTATAATAAAAATGTATAAGAACAATATTAAAATGAAAACAGTAAAAATATATACACTACGTCAGCTCACACAGTATGAAACACCAGAGAGAACAGATGGGTTTTTAGCAGGGATTTGAACAAGTGAAGGGAGGAGGCCTGTCTAATGTTGAGGGGCAGGTTGTTCCAGAGTTTGGGGCCGGTGACTGAAAACGCCCGATCTCCTCGGAGCTTCAGATGTGTTTTTGGAACCACCAAGAGCATCTGATCAGATGATCTCAGGGCCCGCGGTGGAACATATGGTTCCAGCAGCTCAGAGAGGTAGAGGGGAGCGAGGCCATTCAGGCATTTGTAGGTCAACAACAGGATTTTAAAGTCGACTCTAGTTCGCACGGGGAGCCAGTGCAGTGAGGAGAGAACAGGTGTAATGTGCTCAAACTTACGTGTACCGGTTAAAAGCCGAGCTGCTGCATTTTGCACGAGCTGGAGGCGTGAGAAGGAGGCCTGACTGATCCCAGCGTACAGTGCATTACAATAATCCAGGCGGGTTGTGATGAATGCATGGATTAGTGTCTCGAGATCAGGTCTGGACAGCACCGGCTTGAGCTTAGCAACCAAAGATAAGGCCTTTCTGCTCTGATGACACAAAAGTCATGTCCAGCACCAAAATCTTGTGTGACATCTCTAAAATAAGTCTGTGCAGGAGCTTGGTGTGTGTAAAGCCTTATTTTATTTTGGTTTACCCCTTTCTAACCTCATCAGATGCAATATAAGCATCTCCTGAGTTTACTCGACATCTTCAGCTATTATACAAACTTTTCCAGTGTCATCAACTTTATAAAGCGTTTAACACCAGCAACAGCAAGGTTCCAGACAAGACAAGAAAACATAGAACAAACTAATTAAAATAATGTTTGAACCCAGTTGAATCAGTTTCTGTGTTCTCCTTAATTGTGACCCTTATTTTTTGGGGTGGGCTGTAACAATAACTATGCGACACAACAATCAACATTATTAATGTGTAGAACATGTCACAATAACATAAAATACAATTCTTTTTCTTTTTTCAAAAGATCAAAAGGAATTTTGCCAACAAAGCTGAAGTTCTGCACACCTTCTTATGCTGGATCCCCACCGCACGCATCTCGCGCAGCCGAAGCAGCCACTTTACATTGAAGTCTATGGGGACGCGAATCTTGGAGCAGCGGGTCGTGTCGCGGCGCATCTACAGCATACAAGCAGCGCGAAAGTGAGCAGCAGCTGTTTCCTACTCCCGCGTCGCATCCGAGCAGCGACTGTGCTGCTCGGCAGCACAGCTGTGGAAGCACGGCATTCCGTGCTTCCACAGCTAGATTCAGCTCGCTGCTCAGCAGCAAACAATCAGGACCAATCAGGAGAGACTCTGCCATGTGATCACGCAACGACGACGGGACGGAATTAGGTGGGCACCGCGCGAAACGTTTAACAGATGAAAAAAATCCCGCGGTAAACATGGAGGAGAAACTTACAGCAGGTCGTCAAACTGGGGGCGGGTGACACGGAAGTACCGCTGAAAGCGCTCCTCGTCTGCGCGCAGCTCCTGGATCAGATGGTGAAATTCACCGAATCCATGACGCCTCTCTAATGTGGGGTGAATCCAGAATCGTCGTTGTGCACGGCGTCTGCGTGTTGCTGCTTTGTAGATTAAGTACAAGGCAATTCTTCGTATTGCGTCCGCCATTTTTCTGAGACCGGAAATAAACAAACACCACCACCGGAAGAGGACCAACACGCTCCTCCTCCCACTGCAGACGCGTTAGATGAGGACAGTCATCTGTTGACAAGCAGCCAGTACAGTGCGTTTGGAGATTTTTGGAAGCGCGATATGCTTTAGGTGAGGATGAGGCATTAGGCAGAGTCTGTGTTGACAGTCAGTGCTGGGGGTTGGGGTTAAGGCAAATTAATGTAAATGAACAGCAATACATAGTTCCCATGTGACGTCACATCTGTGGGTTGTCCTTTTTGACCCTCCCACAGGTAGGCTGAACAGCAGTTGGAGCGCGTTCTAATGGATGTCCATTTTTCACGTTGTTTTTTTTGTTAATTTCTAATTAATTGCAATGGTTACTTCGTGTTGTGTCAGTGGGTGTTCCAGTCGGGTAGACGTTTGGGCAACGCGCAGGTTTCACTTCATCAAAAAAAAGTAAACGTGAAGGATTTATCTCATCGGAGAAGCTGGACTGCAGCCCCTCTCTCTGAGTCTGGCTCGGATCTGCTCTGGAAGACGTCGTCCTTTTGGCCGGTAAACAAAATATTCTACATAAATCATTTTGTGAAACTATGTCAGAACAATGTTAGAGTACAACTGTCTGTGTGTTAGAGCTGTTTTTTTATTTATTTTTTATTTAGCGACAGCATGCTGTGGCTAGCTTAGCATCTCGCTAACGCGGCCTCCTCACGGTCCACCGGGACCGGCGGGGAGACCGTCCCAGTGGGAGAAGGAGGACGGGAGCCAAGTCGTGCGGGCGACGCGTCGGTCCCATGGGACGTGCCCCCGCGGCCGCGACGGATCCACGCCGTCCGACCTCTCGAGGGACCATCCGCTCCAGATGCTAACAACATGCTAACTTCCAACACGGTAACACTCAAGTGCTGGTTCTGGTCTGTGTTCAGCCTGGACTGTTTGTGCTGGCTGTGTGTTATTTTAGTTAAACCTTTTTTTAGCTGGTTAGATATGATTGAGACAGTTTACACATCTTTTTTGGATTTAAAGCTGTGAAGCCCTGTGCTGTGAAGCCGGTGTGCTGTGAAGCCGGTGTGCGCTCTTTGTAGTAATTAAATAATTAATGATATCGGAGTAACTACTTTGTGACAAGTTGTCTGATTCGTCTGCCATGATTTCTTTCTCAAACTCATTTAACTCGACCACTGCCAGTTTGCTCTTGTTCCTTGGTGAAGCTGTGGTAGCTCGTGTTTTTGTCCGTATAATCTGCTCTGGCTGTTCGCCATCTTTGCCTTCTCTGCCTTCAGATGTGGCGCGGAAACCGGTTGGGGGCGTGTCTGGGAACTATGTATTGTTAACACCCCCAGGTAACACTTCAGGAATGGGGACTTTCTTCTGAAACTTTGAGGCCTGTATTCTCCCTAATCTTATTTGCAGATTGCCAAGATTGAAATGGCTGTATCTTCTTCATTTTTTTTTTGAGTGCTATGTGTTTGGCATCATCGGATAGCTTAGAACCCACCCTTTCAGATTCTGTAAATAACTCAAAATGACCCAGGGGAGACTTATTCCTGGTTTTGCTGTGGCCAGTCACAAATGTCTGGATGCAACCCTGGCCCCTCTTAGGAATCAAGGACTCAGGGTCATGAATTACCTGGATGACCTGCTGATTCTAGCTGAAAGTAGAAAGCAGGCTCAGTCACACTCCTATAGGGTGATTCTTCATCTGGACTCTGGAGTCTCTTGGGTTTGTCATAAACCTACAAAAAAGCAATTTGACTCCACCGCGGGTTTCCGTATTTTTGGGAGTACAGATCGACACAGTTCAGTACAGAACATGGCTCTTGAAGGAACGAGTTTTCTCCATTCGCCGTTGCCTGGAAAATTTTAAACTGGACCAACGGGTCCCTGTCCAAACCTTAGGCCTCTTGGCAGCAGCCATTCCCTGTGTGCCACACGCATTACTGAAAATGTGGCCCATACAAGTATGGTTAAACCAACGAATACAACTCGACTTGCCTAATCAGGCAGAGAAGGTTAGGATAGACCCAGAGTGCCTGGAGGCCCTGGAATCCTGGAGAGACTTGTCCATTTTCACGGAAGGGGTCTCATTGGGAAGGGTGTCATCTCATGTGGTCATCACGACGGACGCCTCAAAAACTGGATGGGGGACGATCTGTAGAAATCACAACGCCCGCGGCCTTTGGAATGAACAGGAAGCAAGATTGCATATCAACTTCCTGGAATTGTTGGCCATATTCCTGTCTCTAAAATATTTCTTCAATAAAGGTCTGATTGCTGGACAACACATCCTGGTGAAATCAGATAACAGGACCACAGTGTCCTTCATCAACAGAGAGGGAGGGTCAAGGTCTCGGGCCCTCCTAGGATTGGCACAAAGGATGCTCACATGGTGTGCTCCAAGAATCTTGTCACTTAGGGCGACTGATGTCCCCGATGAACTAAATTATGGGGCGGATGCCCTGTCAAGAGGAACCCTTTTGGCGTCGGAATGGAGCCTGAATCCACGAATTGTGGAGCAGGTCTGGTTACGATTTGGGAAAGACTCTGTGGACCTGTTTGCCTGCAGAGCTAGCTTACACTGTGACCTCTACTTTTCCTTGAGGGAAGCAGACACTCCATTGGGTATGGATGCTCTGGCACATGATTGGCCTGCAGGGGTGCTCTACTATGCCTTTCCACCTGTCCCTCTGATCGGGGCAACATTGGAACGGGTACGTCAGGGAGCTCTCTCCTTAATCCTCATAGCCCCATGGTGGCCACAGAAGATGTGGTTCCCAGAGCTGATTTCAATACTATCTGGGATACCATGGCAATTGCCTTCTCACAGGGACCTACTGACTCAGGCGCACGGGTAGCTTCTACACCCACGCCCAGAGTTGTGGCAACTTTCAGCCTGGCCTCTGAAGGGATCTGGCTGAGAGCCTGAGGCTTTGGTTGCTTCGTCCCAAATCAAAGAACAGAGTAAAAAAGACTTGTGAGGTTACCCTGTGCTTAGCTTGGGTTTCTACCTAAACATCAGTCACCCGTTTTCTTGTGACATGGTGGGTCCAGTTTTTTCCTCCTGTTTTCTCAGGATGTTCCATTGAG
The DNA here is from genome assembly GCA_038048925.1 of Garcialebias charrua. Classification (NCBI taxonomy): domain Eukaryota; kingdom Metazoa; phylum Chordata; class Actinopteri; order Cyprinodontiformes; family Rivulidae; genus Garcialebias; species Garcialebias charrua. The sequence continues at coordinate 34,246 of JBBPBX010000719.1, read as the reverse complement.
AAAAAGGGGATGTTAAGCTTTCACACTGATGGAGCACGCTTAAGCTGTCTCTAGTTGGTGTTGTATATATATATGCCTAGTGGAAACATCATGTTGGTGTTTCTTGCATTTGGCATTTTTTCCTCTTAGCATGTGCCTTCTGCATTCCCTACAGACGGTAGCTGAGGGTATGCCTGTCCTTTAGGACGGATGTTCTCACTTGTACTTTGCTGAGCATTTCAAGGGCGTGAATGGATTACGTTCCCATAGCAAGTATGTTGCACCGAGAGACCAACTGAAAGGGAACTGAAAGTTATGCACCATAACTCATGTTCCCTGAAGGAAGGGAACGAGGTGCAACATAGCTGGCCCTTTTCAATGCTGAAAGCTCGGTGAAGTGCAATTTTGGAGAAAGATGGAGGGGCGCAGGCCGCTTAAGTACCCAGAGGGCGGGGCCTCTGGCGCGGCGGTGACGCCCCTAGCCGTAAAGGCGTGAGTATATTCCTTCAGGTAATCGCCGGGGGCGCAATTCCCATAGCAAGTATGTTGCACCTCGTTCCCTTCCTTCAGGGAACATGAGTTATGGTGCATAACTTTCAGTTTTCAGAGCAGTCTTGAACAGAGAAAGGGAGGTGGTGTTTCGGAGGTCTGGCGGTAGGGCGTTCCAGAGGTGAGGGGAAGAGCAGGTGAAGGCCCTGGTCCCCATGGTGGAGAGGTGGGCAGAGGGTACATGGAGATGTAGCGAAGAGGAGGATCTGAGAGAGCATGATGGGATGGAGATTTGGAGGAGGTCAGATAGATAAGGAGGGGCAAGGTTGTGGATAGCTTTGAACGTGAGGAGTAGAATTTTGAAGATGATGCGTGATTTAACCGGGAGCCAGTGGAGCTGCTGCAGGACAGGAGTGATGTGGTTATAGTAGGAGGTTTGAGTGATGACACGGGCAGCTGAGTTCTGGACCATCTGTAACTTGTGGAGAGATTTGTTGGGGAGGCCATAGAGAAGGGAGTTGCAGTAATCGATACGGGAAGTCACAAGACTGTGCACCAGGATGGCTGTGGAGCGGGGTGTGAGAGAAGGACGGAGACGGTTAATATTACGGAGGTGGAAATAGGCAGACCGAGTAATATTGTTGATGTGTGAAGTGAAGGAGAGAGTGGTGTCGAGGATGACACCGAGGCTCTTGACCTGAGGGGAGGGGGATAGCAGAGAGTTGTTAAGGGGGACGAGAAGATGTTCTGATTTTGAAATAGAGTTTTTGGTACCGACGAGAATGACTTCTGTTTTGTTGCTGTTTAGTTGAAGGAAATTGTTAGAAAACCAGTGATTAAGCTCAATGAGACAGTCGGTGAGGATGGAGGGCGGGTGGGTGGAGTTAGGTTTTGATGACAAGTAGAGCTGCGTGTCATCAGCATAACAGTGGAAATGGATGCCGTGTTTGCGGAAGATGTGGCCTAGAGGAAGGAGGTAAATGATGAAGAGGAGGGGTCCGAGGACAGAGCCTTGGGGGACACCCGTGGAGACAGGGGAAGACTGGGAACGGAAGGATTTAAGCTGAATGAATTGAGTGCGGTCAGAGAGATAGGAGTTGAACCAGTCTAACGGGGTACCTGAGATGCCAATGGAGGTTAGTCTGTTGAGGAGGATAGAATGACAGATGGTGTCGAAGGCAGAACTTAGATCAAGAAGAATGAGGATGGACAGAAGACCAGAGTCAGCAGCAAGAAGAAGGTCGTTAGTAATTTTTACTAGAGCTGTTTCGGTGCTATGGTGGGGGCGAAATCCAGATTGAAACTCTTCATAAATGTTGTTGTTGGACAGGTGTGAGTGAAGTTGACTAGCAACAGTTTTTTCAAGAATCTTGGAGATGAAGGGCAGATTGGAGATCGGACGAAGATTACTGAAGTTGGTAAAGTCAAGACCTGGTTTCTTGATGATGGGGGTGATGGCAGCAGATTTGAAGGCTGTGGGGACAATGCCAGAGGTTAGGGAGGAGTGGATGATATTAGTGATGATAGGGAGCAGAGACGAAAGACAGGATTTAATAAAAATAATAATTGATCCAAGAATTCTAAGTCTTTCAGGCGCTCTCTTTCTCAGAGGTCACACAAACACTTGACAATTGTTTTTTTTTTTTACGCCGGATGCCCTTCCTGACGCAACCACAGACCACTGAGCTACCACAGCCCTCTGTGTGGAGCAGGGAGCTGCTATCTAGGGTGCCCAGGGGAACAGATGGGTGGGGTGGGAGGTAAAGAGCCATGCTTAAAGGCCCAGAATGGGGCAAGTGAGGGTGGAGGCCGGTGTGGGTGCTTCAACTTTCCCACCCACATTTTGACATCAGTCCAGGGCGATCAAACCAGCAACCTTCCAATCATAGGATCGCCTTCTCTAATCTCTGCACCACCACTCCCCCTATTACTGATCCAAGAATCTTAGGCCCTGTACACACGTAGCCGGATATCAGTAAAACCGAACAGTTTATCATGCGGTTTGGCCTTTCATCCACACGTGAACTCCGGTTGATGTAACTATAAACGAATAATAAAAAAACTCCGACCAAAGTGGAGATTTGAGAATTTTCCGCGTTCGAATCTGCGTGTGGACTTTCAGAACCGGAGGTTTCTGCTCCAGCTGGAGCGGCGCTGACGTCACATAATGCTCGCCGAAAAATAAAAGCTAAAAATGTCAACATACCTGCTCTGACATGATTCCCAGTCAACATTTTCCTACGTTTTATTAACTTTGTACTCCAACACGGTATTTAATATACAATAAATGTATCCTTACAATAAATAATAATAAATAAACTTTATTTGTATAGCACCTTCCTACAATGCCTTGCATTGACCAAGGTGCTTAACAGGATAAAAAGATGAATAAACTGGAACAATAAATCAATGAAAATAGAATAAGAAACAACAGCAATAAAAGAAGGCAATGGAAATAAAAATGCTACATACTAAAATACCAAAAGTAATAAAAGTTACACACTGAAAGCTTTTTTGAACAAGTGGGTCTTCAGTCTGGTTTTGAACAGAGTCAGATCAGAGGTGGCACGCAGCTCAAGGGGGAGACTGTTCCAGGCTTTTGGGCCGGCAACAGAAAATGACCGGTCTCCCCATTGTTTGTACCTTGAGCGAGGCACCTCCAGCAGGTGTTGACTGGCAGATCGTAAAGCTCTGCCGGGCTGATGGGCTTTCAAAAGTTCTGAGATGTAGAGAGGTGCAAGTCCATTCAGAGCTTTGAAAACAAACAGCAGCAGCTTGAACTGTATCCTGAACTGAACCGGGAGCCAGTGTAGAGAGGACAGGACAGGAGTGATGTGTTCATATTTTCGTGTGTTGGTCAAAAAGCGCGCGGCAGAGTTCTGTACAAGCTGTAAACGGGAGATGGAGGATTGATTAATACCAACATACAAAGCATTACAATAATCAAGTCTGGAGGTCACAAAGGCATGGATGGCCTTCTCCAGATCACCACGGCTGAGAAATGACTTGACTTTGGAGAGCAGACGGAGCTGGAAAAAGCTGGTCTTGACAACAGAACTGATCTGTTTATCAAGCTTTAAGTTGGCTGCACTCCAAGATTTCTGACCACCGGGTTGAAGTGGGGGAGGGGAAAACCAAAACTGGGACTGGGAAGGATGTTGCTGGTGTCATCAGGTGCACATAGGCGTAATTTACACGGGGGTTAGGGGGGTTTTGACCCCCCCAATAATTTGATCCGGTCATTTAACCCCCCCCCAATAAAATGAAATCATTTCGTCATTATACATATCTTACATCAATAATTGATTTTCTTTATTCATTCAAATTTTTTAGTAAAATTGCTGCATGTTTTTAACAAACTCCCTGAGGACTGACCCCCTCCCCTGCAAATAATTTGGTATCACCCATCTCACCGGCTACAGGAAGTCACGTGAGTCACGGAGCTGCTCATGAAGTTGCCCAGAAGTTTCTACATGCATGTGTTCGAAAAAGGCCTCCTTTGGTCGGACTGACTCTGTCGCTGCCCGCCCCTTGCTATGGATGTAGCTGCTATTAGCTGTGAGGTTCGCTGTTTTTGTTTGCAAGATACCACTCATAAACCACACCGCGGATTTTTAAATCAAGCTGATTTCACATTTGGTTCAGCTCAGGAGCCCATCTGCTGTAGTGAGGTAAGAAATATATTTTTTAAGCGTTTATTTAACTAAATTTAAAGAAACAAAGCTCCGGTTTGACCCGCCTGGCGCCTGCATAAAATTCAGCGAACTTTTTTTTTTTTAAATCCAGCTGATTTGAACATTTCGTCAAACTCAGGAGTACGTCTACTATCACCCATAAGTCAGCGAAGAAATACTGTATATTTTTAAGCGTTTATTTAGCTAAATTTAAAGAAAGAAAGCGTCCGGTTTGACCCGCCTGGCGCCTGCATAAAAATCAGCGAACTTTTTTTTTTAAATCCAGCCGATTTGAACATTTAGTTAAACTCAAGAACACGTCTTCTATAAAGTCAGCTTAGTAATATATTTTTTCTCGCAAAGAAATAATTGTTTTTACCGTGTTTCTTTGTGAAGTTCTTCGTACTAGCTGGGTCCTGTCGCCGCCATCTTGATCAGGACAAAGCTGACGCGTCGCGTGGAGATGACGCGTATACAGCAAGAGAAATTGAATATGATGTCCCATTAAGTAAAGCAGAAATAAAAATAATTGTTAAAGATAAAATAAATGATATGTGGCAGGAGAGGTGGGATTTAGAGGAAAGAGGAAGACATTTACATAACATACAGAAGGAGGTACTCCTAAGTGACGATAGTAGTTTAATGTCTAGGAGAGAGGAAGTATGGATTAAGTTGAGGATTGGGCACACTACATTAAATAGTGGTCTAAAGATAATAGGAAAACATCCATCAGGTGACTGCTCTAATTGTGGGGTACTGGAAGGAGTGGAACATGTGTTGATTTATTGTAAGAAATATAATAAAGAGAGGAAGGCACTGGAAAGGGTAATGGGGAGTTCGGTGACAATGGTTACTTTATTGAAGAAAAATCAGTCACAGGTTATAACTAAAGCATTTGTTAAATATTTGAAAGTTACAAAATTAGCTGAAAGGATTTAATTTTATTTTAATTAATTAATTAATTAATTTATTTATTTTTTGTTGAAAGTAGACTCTTGAATTACATCTCCGTCCAGTTGATGGCGGTAATGCACTGAGTTTGTAAACTGCCAGTAAACACCATCGAAGAAGAAGAAGAAGAAGAGATGACGCGTATTAAACACTGAAGCGTATAGTGTACAATTTTTTCGTGTTTATTGTTAATCACAACCCCCCCAATGTTAGACCTAAAGTTACGCCCCTGCAGGTGCACCAAATAAAATGCATTCAGTTTTATCTGTGTTTAGGTGGAGGATGTTTTGAGAGAGCCAGTGCTTAATGTCATTTAAGCAGTTGACAAGAGTGTTTGAACTGAGTGAGGGGTTGGGAGTGACTGGCAGATAGATTTGTAAATCGTCTGCATACATGTGAAAAGACAGGTTATGACGTGCAATGATTGATCCTAATGGCAGCATGTAAAGAGAGAAGAGGACTGGCCCTAGAATAGATCCCTGTGGTACGCCAGAGGTCAGAGGGGTTGATGAAGAGGAGGACAGATCACCTATCATGACAGAAAAAGTTCTCCCAGACAGGTAAGATTTGAACCACTCAAGCACAGCTCCCTGGAGGCCAACCTGCTGAGACAAGCGGTTGATTAGCACCTGATGGTCGACGGTGTCAAAAACTGCTGAGAGATCTAATGCTGTGATCACACCGAACAGCTTTTCAGCAGCAGGAGCGTCCAGTTTACATGTAAAGTCAATGGTGGACGTGCTTCCAGCCACGTCTTGGCGTCGGGCGTCACGTCGCGTGCGTGTTGAGCGAGCTGGGAAGCATTTTTCCGTGCACGTTGTAGTGATACACCTCGTCTCTGATATTTTAGGTTTCACACCTCTCTGAAACTCTCAGTGTTACACTTCTTGAAGCCTTCAAGGAGACGAGTAAACACTATTTTGGTTAACAATTATTATGAATTAATGGACACTAATTAATCAGATTGAACTTTCTCTTTAATATGTGTTAATTCAGAATTGATCAAACAGTATTTTTATCATTTCAATGATGATCTGTTACTTGCATGGCTTTGACCCTTCGGCTGGTTTATTTCTGCAGAACACGCAGTCTTTGAATCTAAAGCACAAGGTCAGAGTAAACGTAACTTGCAGCTTCTTTTGTGTTGTCTATGAAGTTAGCCATAACATTTTCTGTGCTCACAAGCAGGCCACCTGGCTGTTTATGTAAACAGTTTTCCTGTTGTCTGTCAAGAGTCTTTCTGCCTATGGAATTAAACTTCCATCTCTTATTTTGTTAAGTTCAGCCAATAGTTATCAAGGAGGTGGGTCAGATCCCGCCTCCCTATAAATGGGCACTTCCTGCATTTGCCTTTAGAGTTTCGAGGAGAACGAACTGTCAACCTGCTCTCTCCTCTGGGAAAGCTGGAGACGGCCCGGTCATGTGTCAACGACCCACGTCTCAGCGGGGATCATAGTAAAGCCTTACTTTGATCCATTCACTCTCCTGGAAGAATTTGTTTTCTAAAGTTTTATTTTGAAAGTCAGTCTGTGCGCTTGACCGTTTGTTTCCTGCCGAGGGAGGCGAGTTCCTCGTATCGTGAATCAGCACACTCACTCACGCTGAAGTCCAACTGGACGGCCACTGGACAAACCCATCCACGTGTGTGTCCACAAACTTCTCCACTCTTGTCTCCAAGAGACGAACCTTCAACAGGTAACGAGTCGTGGTGTGTTTGAGCGTACGGGAGCCCAGCAGTCTGCTCGAGTGGGAAGAAGGTGTCACCCAGTCTGGTTCAAAGTAACCAACTTTAGCTGAACTTAGCTTTCATATTCCTTCCTCCTATGTTTGTTTTCATCATGGTAAACTTTAAGTAATGTGCCAACAGAAAGGTCCAACTGTCTGTTTGTTTTTAATTTGAATTCTTGTCAACGTAGTTATTAAATCAGAGCTAATATCGATACAAATGTTTAATGTAATTTTGTGATAGTTTCAATAAAAGGTCTATTTTTTGGTAGACCAATATAAATTGAAGTTTCCTGTGAAGTTACATTTCTGGCTAATCACATCGTTAGATTTGTTGATTTAATCTGAAAAAGTTGAGACCCCGTGAACTTGGTGGCATGTTTGTGCAGATAAAAGTCTGCTCATACCTGCACATCTAAAGATATAGGTAAGTCAGTAAACTGACCAGAAAGTCCTATATCTCTACAATAATGGTGGTCCAGTAAGTGTTTAAATACCTTACCCCACCTTATTCCTTTACATATTGGTGGCCGCGTACTGGTCTTCTGAAAGATTAAATTGATAAGTTGTTTTTGTAGCTTATTTTTTGTTACGGTGTTGTTGGCATTAGTTTTGCATCCTGGTTTTGGGCTTATAAGAATAGTTCTGGCTGGTAGAGTGTCCGGGAGTTGCTGATCGTGGCATTGTCTGGATTATTTTCCCGTTAGAATTATTTTTTCATTCACATTTGAACGTATGCTTGGAGCGGGTGAGTGATAAGTGTTGTGTCTGTGTTTGTGAGACGTTTCATTACGTGTCGCGAGGCTGCATGCATTTTTCATTGTTGTGACCGCCGTGTCACGATCCTGTTTCATTCTATTACATCTGCGATTTATTGTTGAAGGTCTGTTTCACACATATGCTGCTCCATTAAGTGCCTTTTTCTGTTACAACGTGTTTTTGCTTGAGGTTCGGGTAAAGCCCACTCAGCTTTTAGACCGGACCGATATCCGGTTCCGTTTGACGTAAAGTCCGCTGTTGTACACAGTAGCGCTGCCTTCTTTGGAAGGCGTGGAAGTTAGCCTGGTTGTGTTTTAGCTCATTGACAGTATTTTCTGCGGTGTAGAAATACGTTTATTTTGTGGAAGAGAGTCCAGTACTTTGGATCGAGGCTAAGCTAACGGTACCGAGAGACAAGATGGCTGCTTAAAACGCTGTGATTGGTCCATTGTGTGTCGCGTTCAAGAACGTTGGTTTCTGTAGACTCTGATTGTCAGATTCATTTTTGTACACATTTGTGACGGTTTATTTGTGTTGTTTGAGTTCTATGCACGTGATATCGTCGAAGACTGGCTTAACCGCGGTGTTTTGCGATATTTATGACTGTTTTAGAACGTTAAAAAGTCCGTTCCTCGCTAGAGTTCAAAAGACCGCAGGTCCGTGAACGCACCGCTCGAACGGCACGTCACTAGTGGGTGGCGTTAGGTTTGGAAGACACAATTTCCCATGAACACTTGGGTTTTAGAACTACAGTTCTGTCTTCGCTGTGATTGGTCGATTACGCTGTAAGTGTTGGCGCTTGCGCAGTGGGTGAAGCCCGCTCCTCGTCAACTTTCACTTCACAGCTTGTCCCAGACGAGTTTCCGTGCTTGTTTGTCCATTACTGTCATTAAAAAGACTGTTTAAACGCGGTGTTTTTGAGATTTTAATGGGTGGATTGAGTCGGTTGCTCTGATACTGCCGATCGCCATGTGACCAGGTCACGTGACACCGATTTTGCCGGTTTTATGAGGACCGACCTTATTTCTTTTAAACGCAGTTTAAAAGGTTTCACAGTTCAACCGATTTTGCTCACATGATTTCGTTTTTGTGAGCCTGGGGCTCTGAAGCTGTATCACGTTACGCTTTAGATCTGTCTGATTGATGCTTTTCATCCGTGTTGGATGTCTGTGTGGGCTGAAAGCTACGGCTGCGCTCACTGGTGATAACAGCGCCTCTATAGCGGTCAGATAGAGAAATTACAGTCGCTGTGATAAACTCACTTCCAGCGCTGTGCCCCCTGCTGGTTACATTAGAAGACGCAGTCTTCCTGTAATGTGTACATGTTGAATGTTCCTGTTTTACACGGGATACATTTTGAGAATATTGTACACACAGCACCCTCTCATTTGATTTTCACATATAATCAAATGTTGATGGCAGGACAGTTACACAGATTTAATAGAGACTTGTCTGTTTTTGATAAGCCCTGACACTTTTATCATCAATTCTGTGCAAAACTAGCTCTTTGTCCCTGTGTTTTTAAACTGCAAGTTTAAAATAACACACAGGAGGCATCTTTTGTTTTGATTTTCACAAAGTCACACAAAATACAGCCAATTTTGTTTGACCTTGTCACAGGTCGACAAATTAATAGGAATCACTGATTTTTTTTATTTAATTTCACATCCTGGCATCACATGGTGAGAATACACACTGTGAAATGAGACCCACGTTATTTGATTTTTCACAGAACATCAGTACAAAGATGGACGTTCAAACAGGTGAACCACCTGAGGAGGCCTCTTGTTCTGTGTATCCTAGATGGATGGATGGGGGCCTTGGGATTCCTGCCCGTGCTTCCCGCAAAGTGGGGGAATCTGCCTCTTCGTATGCTAATTACTTAGCTGCTAAGAACGTCCGTCAGGATAAGTGGGAAAATCCCCTGTCATTCTACGACAGGCTAATCTCGGTCTACTCCGGGGGCAAACCTGTCCCTGGATTAGAGGAAAATATGGAGTTTAAACGTCTTTTCATTATGAATCTTATGCCTTTTCAAATGAAATGTGTTCATTTCAAGGTTGATTGCGAAAAAGATTCCATGGAAGTGATAAGACAATATGCTACGTCAGTTTTTGAGGCCGAAATACAACCTAGGATACCATCAGAGGTTTGTACAGGTCAAGAGGTCACGTCCCACTCGCAGACATTAGAAGAGGTTCCCTCTCCTTCAGAGTGCAACAGTGAACAGGTCCCTCATGATAACAAACAACAGATCAGTTCCAGCTGGACCAGTGACTCAGATCGGTTCACAGGAGGTTCTTCTGCCCCTGCCCCTCAGGTTGAAAACATTGAGATGAGCAGTGAACCACACGAGGTAGGTGTTCGCTCTCTAGATGAACCAAGATGGTTCAGATCGAACCAAAAGAGTTCTCACCTAGGTCTCACAGTGGGTGAACTTCGAGAGAAGTTGATGTCTGGGAACCGTGACCCTTTGAAAAATGGTCTGTCCCGACATGTGCCCCCGAGAAGCGGCCCTCCTGCCCCTGCCCCTCGAACTGCACAGTTCGAGACATGCAATGAGTCACACATGCTCCAGATTATGGAAACGGCGCCTCCGCGCGAGGACGTGACTGAGGTTGTGAGTTGTTTGTCAAATGATTTGAATGTTACAGTGGTTGACCAAGCTGACACAACGTGTGACGTTGTCCTTGATGATAACACAAACAACGTTGTTCCACCTGACGAAGCGACGCGCAGCACTGCCTTTTGCAACAACTCAGTGCACACAGTTGACAACAACAACGTCAACACTGACATAAATGCTGACAGCAAACAAATTGCTGAAAATCCGCATCCTGAAGGTCATGAGGCAGACAGCCATCATGATGCTGACAGCGACGATGATTACACAGACAGAGTCACGCGTACACAGAAACGTGTGGAAAAACCTGAACGGTTTCTGTGTAACTTTATAAAAAGGGGGATAGCTAAGAGAGCTTACCTGCCACTCACATTGGAAGGGGTCCTCGCGCAAGAAGCGCTCCTGGTTAGCGGCTCAGACGTGTCTACCATGTCAGCCGAACTGTTTGAGGAGCTAAGGACCGCCGCTAACGATGTTGACAGGCAAATACCCTTTGTGAAATACACTTATGGTGAGCAACAGGGCCTCGCAAAGACGAGAACAACCCTAATAGCCATGGTTCACATGCAGATTGGCGAGATGTCACTATACCACCCGGTATATGTGTCTGAACTTGACTCACTCCGGGCTCCATTTGTGGTTGGCCAAGATTTTATAAATCGCTTTGAAGCGATTATAAATTATGGCAATCAGACAATGTGGGCCACAGTGAGCAGTCCACTGCCATTCGTGGTACCTCACCAAGGTCAGGACACTGACTGTCTAACAGCAGGTACCGCTAAGGTAAAAAAGGATTCCCCAACCGAGACCACAAACCCGGTAAGTGATCCTTCATATACAGGTGAGACAGAGGAGACTCAACAAATGGACCAGACTCTGGACCATCATGAGGACCTCCTCTGCGAGCTGACACCTTCAGCACTCACTGAGCACTACCTACCACCGGTAGAGGAAGGTGAGGAGATCCAAGGGTCCCACACCGGTGACGCTGTACTGTCCTGTGGGACGGGTAAATCGGCAAACAGCCAGGCTTTCAGTGAAGTCTTGGTTCAAGGACATCTGAGCCCACGTAGTGACAGTCTACAACACGCTGGACAGTCACTTGGACTTCATTGTTACAGATTTTGAGGACCCCTCCTCAAACAAAAGGGGGGTGAACCCACACTTCCTACCACAGGTAGAGGACGGTGTAGAGATCCAAGGATCACACACCGAGAACGCTGTGCTGTCCTCTGGGACAGGTAATTCAGTCATCAGCCAAGCTTTCAATGAAACCTTGGTTCAAGAGCATTTGAATCTAGAACTACTCAGAGATGACATAGTTCTTACAGACTCAAAGAGCACCTCTTCATTCATGAAGTGGGAAGACATACATCACAACGACAGAGACACGCCTGCGACGGCGCCGACAGTTGTGACACACCTGCATTACGCAGAAAGAGGTAAACGTACAGAGGTACGTTGGCCGAAACCTATAAGGTTCCTGTACAAGGTTCCCCATAAACTGCGCGAACAGCTTAAACTAAACAATGGCATCCTAACTCGTGCCCATGGACGGACGTCCACACCCGTGCGCGTGGTCCCTCATGACCACAGGGGGGTGATGTTAGGTCATGCCCATGTCAAGGACAAAGATTTCAATAACCCCACAAACGACAAAGATCTCGCAAACTCAAAGACTTCATGGGAAAACAAGGTCGTCCAAGCACAGGATAGTAAATAAACTAAACAGTTTAAACTATTCTAGTTGCGAAAAGAAACCGTTCCAACTAGAACTTAGAAACGCTAAGCATAAAACCCACAACAAAAAACTAACCTTAACAACCGTTTAAATCTGCAGGATTTAATTGACATCGGTTATAAAGCTAAGAACTGTTTTTCTTGTGTGTGACACGTTGGAATCTGACGACCAGAGTGAGTTTGTTGTAGTGAAACGTTGTTTTTAGTTGCTTGATTGCTACTTTTGTTGTTATTGAAGTTGTTATTGTTTTCTGAACACTCCCAGCCAAAAGAGGTTTTGATTGTTGATAAGTTGAAGACTTAAATGGATTTTAACTATGCCAACATGCTGTTCATTTTGTTAAAGATCTCAATCTTTGAAGAGTCATAGTAGATTAATACTACGTAAGGTACTATAATCTACACTGATCTCCCAATCATTTAGGTAGAACCGATTCGATCGTTTCTATTCTAGATCTATTCATTTTGATGAGTCTCGCCATAGACTTCAAAATTTTTAGGGATTACCAAATCTTGCGTCGTTCGTCTAAAAGACAACAGACATTTAGACCAAACTAGTTTCATTTTTTTTTTAGTTTAACCTAAACTAAATAATGAATGGAGGAATAGTTTGAAAGAAGAGGCCTTCGTTACAGAAGCCCTCCACATTTCTATAGGTATAGATCCCTATATCTGATTTTTACAGCATTGATCCACCCCTTAATTGGTAATTTTAGCTGATCTAATCCATGATAGCTTACATACCAGGTGCATATAGGTAAGGCTTAATGTAGAATCCCAATCATAAGCCCACCTAAAACCACATAATTGCATGACACATTGAACCAGGGTGGCACCGACTGGAAGCCATCCAGCCTGCAACCTTCGATGTGGGGACCTGCTGATCCAACGTTGGTCTTCAACCTTCATCCAAGGCCCGCCTCCTCTGCTTCAATCGAGGGATCCCCTCTACATGCTGATTAAAAACCATTCTTGCTGATGAAATCAATAACCCCCATCGTTGTGGATTTACCGTTGTGGATTATAAGACTTTGTTTTCCAAGGGATCACAGACTCAGTTCTCCATGGGTTAACAGACTATGTTTTCCAAAGGATTAAAAGCTTGCCGCAATGGGATTACCTACGAACAGTATGGAATTTCCAAAAACATTATGGGAGTATAATTTTGAACTTTTTTTGATTTTTTTTTCCACTTGCTGGATTACATAGAGGTCAGAGACATTCGGTGGTATCCTTTCGTGTTGGAACTCATCTCCAAGGACAGGCGATGACTTCCAAAAAGGGGGACTGTAGTGATACACCTCGTCTCTGATATTTTAGGTTTCACACCTCTCTGAAACTCTCAGTGTTACACTTCTTGAAGCCTTCAAGGAGACGAGTAAACACTATTTTGGTTAACAATTATTATGAATTAATGGACACTAATTAATCAGATTGAACTTTCTCTTTAATATGTGTTAATTCAGAATTGATCAAACAGTATTTTTATCATTTCAATGATGATCTGTTACTTGCATGGCTTTGACCCTTCGGCTGGTTTATTTCTGCAGAACACGCAGTCTTTGAATCTAAAGCACAAGGTCAGAGTAAACGTAACTTGCAGCTTCTTTTGTGTTGTCTATGAAGTTAGCCATAACATTTTCTGTGCTCACAAGCAGGCCACCTGGCTGTTTATGTAAACAGTTTTCCTGTTGTCTGTCAAGAGTCTTTCTGCCTATGGAATTAAACTTCCATCTCTTATTTTGTTAAGTTCAGCCAATAGTTATCAAGGAGGTGGGTCAGATCCCGCCTCCCTATAAATGGGCACTTCCTGCATTTGCCTTTAGAGTTTCGAGGAGAACGAACTGTCAACCTGCTCTCTCCTCTGGGAAAGCTGGAGACGGCCCGGTCATGTGTCAACGACCCACGTCTCAGCGGGGATCATAGTAAAGCCTTACTTTGATCCATTCACTCTCCTGGAAGAATTTGTTTTCTAAAGTTTTATTTTGAAAGTCAGTCTGTGCGCTTGACCGTTTGTTTCCTGCCGAGGGAGGCGAGTTCCTCGTATCGTGAATCAGCACACTCACTCACGCTGAAGTCCAACTGGACGGCCACTGGACAAACCCATCCACGTGTGTGTCCACAAACTTCTCCACTCTTGTCTCCAAGAGACGAACCTTCAACAGGTAACGAGTCGTGGTGTGTTTGAGCGTACGGGAGCCCAGCAGTCTGCTCGAGTGGGAAGAAGGTGTCACCCAGTCTGGTTCAAAGTAACCAACTTTAGCTGAACTTAGCTTTCATATTCCTTCCTCCTATGTTTGTTTTCATCATGGTAAACTTTAAGTAATGTGCCAACAGAAAGGTCCAACTGTCTGTTTGTTTTTAATTTGAATTCTTGTCAACGTAGTTATTAAATCAGAGCTAATATCGATACAAATGTTTAATGTAATTTTGTGATAGTTTCAATAAAAGGTCTATTTTTTGGTAGACCAATATAAATTGAAGTTTCCTGTGAAGTTACATTTCTGGCTAATCACATCGTTAGATTTGTTGATTTAATCTGAAAAAGTTGAGACCCCGTGAACTTGGTGGCATGTTTGTGCAGATAAAAGTCTGCTCATACCTGCACATCTAAAGATATAGGTAAGTCAGTAAACTGACCAGAAAGTCCTATATCTCTACAATAATGGTGGTCCAGTAAGTGTTTAAATACCTTACCCCACCTTATTCCTTTACAACGTGAACCGGCTTCAGCCTCCAAACCGCGCATTCAACATGCTGAAGATTTTGCGGTTCAAACTTTCAAACGCCGCTCAACTCTACCTGATTGGTTGGTGTGTCAACCAATCAGGGAGAGTCGGGGGAGAAGAGAGGGGGTCAGGGGGAGAGTCCCTATGTGACGCGGAAACCAGTGACGCGGAAACGATTGCGCATGTGACGTATTGTTTGTGGGACACAGAAAAAACCCGCGGAGTCATGGACTATGGAAGAGAAACTCATTGTAGCTGTGTGTTCGCGACAATTCCTTCACGACCAGTCAAGTCTGCTCTACTGAGACAGAAATAAAAAGCTCCTCGCCTCGCGGAGTGCAGTGACGACTCGGTATACCGGTAAGCTCCTCCCACACACCCCGCAGCAGTTTCGCAGCTGTTTCGCGTTCTGGCTTTTTGGTCTGGACACAAAGTGCGTCCACTTGCGTGCGTGACGAGCTTTTTGGAGGTTGAAAAGCTGTTCGGTGTGACCACACCATAATGGTGTGATCACACCGAACAGCTTTTCAGCAGCAGGAGCGTCCAGTTTACATGCAATGTCAATGGGGGACGCGCTTCCAGCAGCGTCTTGGCGTCGGGCGTGACGTTGTGTGCGTGTTGAGCGTGCTGGAAAGCGTTTTCCGTGCACGTGAACCGGCTTCAGCCTCCAAACCGCGCATTCAGCATGCTGAAGATTTCGCGGTTCAAACTTTCAAACGCCGCTCAACTCTACCTGATTGGTTGGTGTGTCAACCAATCAGGGAGAGTCGGGGGGAGAAGAGAGGGGGAGAAGAGAGGAGGAGAAGAGAGGGGGAGAGTCCCTATGTGACGCGGAAACGAGGGGGCGCGCGCACTATGTGACGTATTGTTTGTGGGACACAGAAAAGACCCGCGAGGTCGTGTACTATGGAAGAGAAACTCATTGTAGCTGTGTGTTCGCGACAAGTCCTTCACGACCAGTCAAGTCTGCTCCACAGAGACGGAAATAAAAAGCTCCTCGCCTGGCGGAGTGCGCAGGACTCTGTGCGCAGGACTCTGTATACCGGTAAGCTCCTCCCACACACCCCGCAGCAGTTTCGCGTTCTGGCGTTCTGGTCCAAGTAGGTCTGGACACCAAGTGCGTCCACTTGCGTGCGTGACAAGCTTTTTGGAGGTTGAAACGCTGTTCGGTGTGATCGCACCATGACATCACCAGCAGAGCAGGGTTTTTTGCATCCAGAGACAGAAGAATGTCATTCTGCACTTTGAGCAGTGCAGATTCAGTACTGTGACGAGCTCGAAAACCTGACTGAAATTTTTCAAACAGGTTGTTGAGCTCTAGAAAAGATTGAAGTTGAATAAAAACAATCTTTTCTAGGACCTTTGATAGAAATGACAGATGGGAAACTGGCCTGAAATTAGAGAGAGCTGTAGGATCTAGGCCTGGTTTTTTGAGAAGAGGCCTGACCACAGCATGTTTGAAAGCAGATGGCACAAAACCTGAAGATAGACAGCTGTTAATAAATGACAAAACACAAGGACCAATTACATCAAAGGACTGTTTGAACATTTTTGATGGAATGATGTCCAGAGAACAGTTTGTTGGTTTCATCTGCTGAACCACCTTGATGAGGTGAGGCAGTGAAACCAGGTCGAACTGGTCAAAAACAGCTGTGGTTATTGCAGATGCACATGATTGGACAGTGTTGGATGGACTGACAATGTTCTGCCTGATAGAGTCTATTTTGTTGACAAAATAGCTCTGAAAGTCGTCACAGGTAGACTGTGTGGCAGTTTTCAGAACATTGACAGATGGATTGATAACAGACTGGAGTGTGTTGAATAGCGTCTTCGGCCGGTTGGAGCTGGTGGTGATTAAATTGGAGAGGTACTGTGACTTGGCCTGTTTCACAGCATTTTGATAATCACAGAGACAGTCTCTCAGTATTCCCTGAGATACATGAAGCCGGTCGTGCCTCCATTTTCGCTCTGCTTTTCTGCAACGTTGTCGAAGAGCTCGTGTCGTTTCGTTGAGCCATGGTGATGGTCTGTTTTTTGAAGATGCCTGTTTGAGAGGAGCGATGGAGTCCAAGATCGTTGTGCAGGTGTGATGGAAGGAGGTGATGAAGTCCTCAGGATGTAGAGATGGGTCCAGGCTGATAGCAGAGCAAAAGTCGGTGCTCTTAAAGGCATCAGTGAACTGACTTGGGGTGGATGGGGTGATGGAGCGGCAGAGACGTGCTGGGAGAACAGCCTTCGGTGCAGGAGAGGTGAAAAATTCAAATAAGATGGGAAAATGGTCTGAAATACAGGTGTCCAGGATCTCCACAGCAGGTATTTGAAGGCCGTGGGAGATAATTAAATCGAGTGTATGACCCTGACTGTGCGTGGCCCCCGAGACCGACTGCGACAGGTTAAAAGAGTCCAGGAGGTCCTGAAACTCACATCCAAGCTGATTACTTGGGCAGTAGATGTGTGCGTTGAAGTCTCCACAGAAAAGCCAAGAGTCAAACTTTGGCAGCAGTTCAGCCAGTAGTTCTGAAAACTCACTGAGAAAGTTTTTATTGTATTGTGGAGACCGATAAAAGAGGCCACACTGCAGAGGTTTAGCAGATTCCAGCACAAAAAGCATGCTTTCAAAACTGTTGTAGTTTTTCTGAGGTAACATGCGGCATTTGAACGCCTCCTCATTGAACACAGCAGCGAGCCCTCCCCCTCTTCCAGCCCCACGCGGAGCGCTCAGGTGGGAGTAGCCATTTGGAAGAAGTTCAGAGAAGCAGCTGTTGTCTCCTGTTTTCTGCCAGGTTTCAGTGATCAGAAACAGATCCAGACGATGAGTTGAGATCAAATCACTTAATATAAAAGTAGTTAATAGTAGTTCAACCTCATGGTCTGTCCACACAAATGAAAAAAAAAGAAAGAAATAATAACAGGAAGTTGTCGTTGCTTTGAAGAGTTGTGATGGCACTACACTGCCACCTATGGGTTCAGCATATTCATTACAACGCTCTGTGTTGAAAAAACGGGGAAATGTAGACAAAATTTTTAAATATCTGAACATGTATGTACGGAGATATTTTTTTGCGCAGATATTCGTTTTTCAAACACCAGGCTACGTGTGTACAGGGCCTTAGTCATTATAAACTTTAATCCAATCTTTTTTTTTTCGGGGTGGGGGGAGACCAATTGAGCTTAAATTAGCGTTTTAGACTGTTGATACTAACATAGTATTACAAAGGCTTGAGTAACATTAAGTGCAAATATAAACTGCATCATACAAACAGGATGAGGTGTAAAAATACCTCAAATAAAGTTTAATTTGGCTGCTAAGTAGTTTTTTTTTTAGTTTGAGTTGTTTAAGATGGTGTCTGGGGATTTTCCTCAAGTGTGACTTCTTTGAGTAAGTTAGATGAATAGAATATATTTTTATCCATCAAGTGGTAGATATTTTCTTGTGAATGGTGCTTGTTTTGAAAAGTGTTTAGCTTGACTCCTTTAATTCTTTAAATCAGTGGTGTTCAATCCTGATACTAAAAAAAATTAAAAAATGTCACATTTTTTTCATCTGTGTATGTTTCCCATACAAGATGAAATTTGTCTCTGCATTTAACCCAACCACCACCAGGTGGTGCAGTGAGCAGCCATAGAAAGTGCCTGGGGAGCTGGGGAAATAAGTGTGCACTCATAGACACCCCAAGGTGTGTAGTGGCCGGGGCCGGGGTTTGAACCTGTGTCCTTCGGGTCCCAAGTTGGCAGCCCTGCCTCTACACCATCTTGGGCCCTACCTTATTGTATACTTGTCTCCTTGGATTGGACATCCATTTGTGGCAGCTTGGGGGTTAAAACTTGAAGATTTTTTGTGAATTAATGTTTTATAAATAAACATA
>JBBPBX010000718.1:103258-119748 GCA_038048925.1 Garcialebias charrua | reverse complement strand
TTTAATAAGCCTAACCTGCTGCACATCCTTTCCAGCCTGATCCCTCTGTCTTGCCAATCGGTACAAGTCCTTCTCGCCCTCTTTAGTGTCCAGTCTCCCATATAACTCATTGTACGCCCTCTGCTTTGCCTTAGCTACTTCCCTCTTTGCTCTATGTCCCATCTCCTTATATTCCTGTCTCCGCTCTTCAGTCCTCTCACAGTCATATTTCTTCTTGGCTAATCTCTTTCTTTGAATGGCGTCCTGCACTTCACTATTCCACCACCAGGTTTCCTTATCTTCCATTCTTTGTCCAGATGACACACCAAGTACCTTCCTACCTGTCTCTCTAATTACTGTTGCTGTAGTAGCCCAGTCACTTGGAAGCTCTTTCTTACCACCCAGAGCCTTTAACAGCTCGTCTCTGAATTTCTCACAACATTCTTCTTTCTTTAGCTTCCACCATTTGGTCTTCTTCTCTGGTTTTACTCTTGTTCTCTTCTTCGCAACAACAGTCATTCTACACACAACCATCCGATGCTGTCTGGCCACGCTCTCCCCTGCTACAACCTTACAGTCTCCAATCTCCCTCAGGTTTCCTCTTCTACACAGAATGTAGTCGACCTGTGTACTCCTTCCTCCACTCTTATAGGTCACTCTATGTTCCTCCCTCTTTTGGAAATAGGTATTGACTATAGCCATTTCCATTCTCTTGGCAAAATCCACCACCATCTGTCCTTCCTGGTTTCTTTCCTTGACACCAAACCTACCCATCACTTCCTCATCCCCTCTGTTTCCTTCACCAACATGTCCATTCAGGTCTGCTCCAATCACCACTCTTTCCTCCCTGGGAATACTCTCTATCACTTCATCCAAATCTTTCCAAAATGTATCTTTCTCCTCCTCATCACATCCAACCTGTGGAGCATAACCACTTACTATGTTTAGCATCAGACCTTCTACTTCTACCTTTAGACACATCACCCTATCTGACACTCTCTTCACCTCTACTACATTCTTTGCCAACTCCTCCTTCAGGACCACCCCTACTCCATTTCTCTTTCTATCCACACCATGGTAAAACAGTTTAAACCCTGCTCCAATACTGTGAGCCTTGCTGCCCTTCCACTTGGTCTCTTGGACACATAAAACATCTACCTTTCTTCTCTGCATCATGTCAGCCAGCTCTCTACCTTTGCCTGTCATTGTCCCCACATTTAGAGTTGCAACCCTCAGTCCTACATTCTTCACTTTCCTCCTCTCCCTCTGTCTCCTGACACGTTTTCCTCCTCGGCGTCTTCGACTAACAGTAGTACAATTTCCGCCGGCACCCTGTTTGTCAACAGCACCGGTGGCGGACGTTGTTAACCCGGGCCTCGACCGATCTGGTATGGTTTCACTTTGATGAACTCGCATTATGGTTTTGGCAAGTGTTTTACATCGGATGCCATTCCTGACACAACCCTCACCATTTACCCGGGCTTGGGACCGGCACAAGAGATACAATGGCTTGTGCTCCCTAGTGGCTGGCTGTTTTGTTTTATTATATTGTTTTTTGGTATTGCCTGGTTATAATCTTGTTTTTCTTTGTGCTTTTCTTAGGCTCCTGTCTGACCTCCAAATGCTAATGTTGCTAGCAATGAGGACCCCACAAGGATGTGTACTGAGCCCCCTTCTATTCACCCTGCTAACACACGACTGCACACCATCATACAGCTCCAACCACTTCATCAAGTTTGCGGACGACACAACAGTGGTGGGTCTCATCAGCAACAACGATGAGACGGACTACAGGAACGAGGTGAGCCGCTTGGCCTTGTGGTACGGACACAACAATCTCACTCTCAACGTGGAGAAGACAAAGGAGATTGTCGTGGACTTCAGGAAGAGGGATGCCCAACATGCCCCTCTGACCATCAACAGCACCGCAGTGGAGAGAGTAGACAGCACCAAGTTCCTGGGAGTGCACGTCTCAAAGGACCTGTCCTGGAGCAGGAACACTGCAGCACTGGCCAAGAAGGCTCACCAGCGTCTCTACTTTCTCCGCAAGCTGAAAAGGGCTGGAGCTTCAACCCCCATCATGTGCACCTTCTACAGAGGTGCCATAGAAAGTGTCCTGACCAGCTGCATCACTGTGTGGTTTGGTGCATGTACTGCATCCTGCCGCAAGAGCCTCCAGCGCATCATGAGAGCAGCTGAGAAGATCGTCGGCACCTCCTTCCCCTCACTGCAGGACTTACACAGCAAACGCCTCACTCGGAAAGCCCACTGCATGGCAGGTGATCCCACACACCCACTACACAGCTGCTTTAGACTGTTGCCTTCAGGGAGGAGACTGAGGAGTCTCCAGGCTCGAACCAGCAGACTGAGAGACAGCTCTGTTCATCAGGCAGTAAGGATGCTAAACACTCTGCCTGCTCTGCCTCCCCTCCCATTTGAACTGCCTTAACACAAAAAACTTTCTCACACATTACCACACAACACAAAGATTTTAACACTGGACTCTGTGTCATCAAACGGGTTATTCACTAAACTCTCAGTCATGTGCTCATTCAGTTTGCACTACTTCTCATATTTGCACTGTTTGTATTACATTACTGCCTATAGTCATACTACTGTTTATATTCACTGTTTACATTAATACTGTTTACATTTATTACTACTGTTTACATTTATTACTACTGTTTACATTTACACTACTTTTATATCTACACTACTGCTGATACATATACAGTATTCTCTGACTAGCCTTATTTAAGGATGCCCAATGTGCCTTATGTGCCTTACTGCATATGCCACTTTGCCTCTATACCAACATCAACTACCTCATACATATACTGTGTACATTAACTCATATGCTGCTTTGCCACTCTTTGCAAATGTCAATGCTAGAACCTTCAGTTTATTTTATAGATACACTTTATATACTTTTTATACTACTATGCAATAACTCAGGACAGTATTACACTTTTATCATTTCATTTTATGCTTATGTCATTAAATGTTTAGTGTTTTAGTGTTGGTGTAACTGTAAGGACAGTGTTACACTTTTACTATTTTATGTTTATTAAATGTTTGTGTTTTAGTGTTTAAATGGTTACTTTTGCACCGAGGGACTGAGAGAGAAATGCAATTTCAATCCTGTTTATGTCCTGTACATATTGCAGTTCTGACAATAAAAGTTGACTTTGAAACCTCACATCTTCCACAAAGTGCTAAGGTGAATCTCTGCCACAGACAGTCCTGCATTTGTAGATTCATCACAGATGAGTGAGGACGTCGCTTTCCTCTGCTGTGACTGACTCTTAAAATGACTGAAAGACACTGAAACTGTCATACAGAAGCAGATCATGGTATTTATGATGCATACCTCTGGTAATTGTAGTTTCTTTTATTATTAAGGTTGTTATGTTATCATTGTTATCAATTTTAACTTTTTAACATTTTTGAATTTGTTTTGCTCATGAATAAACAGTTTTTAAGCAACAACTTATGTGGATATTTTGTGTGTGCTCTATTTAGACCTGTTGTACATATCTGTATTGCGGGTTTGAACCAGATCTGGGCCGCGTTTTGAGATTCGACTTACTCTACTGGGCCGGACCTGGGCCAAATCCGCCTAAAAATGAAATGAGGATGCCGCATCTGGGCCGCATCTGGGCCAAATTTGCCTAAAAACTAAACAAGGATTCCGTATCTGGGCCACATTTGGGCCGAATGCAGTAGTTTTGTAGCACTTCTGGCCCACCTCCGGCCCAGATCCAATCCAGATCCGCAATCCACATCTGGGCCAGTTTTGGCCCGTTGGACAAAAAGACACCGGGCCGGATCCATTTTACAAATGCGGGCCAAATGTTTTCATACATTTGGCCCAGATCCGGCCCACATAACTTTTGCTGTCTGGGCACTGCTGACCCCCCCCCACCTCCCTCCCCAGAGGTCTCTGGGAGTGCGCTCGGAGGCGCCAAGGTTAACAACTGCTGAACTGTGTTATCTGAAGTGCTGCTCACAGACTCTTTTGATCTCCTTGCATGTCGTCAAATCTGCAACAATGTCTTGTCTGGTTGTGCTTATTGCTGATAGAGTTTTTGGGACTTTATCATAGAGTGTCTTAAGGCAATCTTTGATAGATTCTTTTTTTGAATATCACAAATGATACCTATTGTGTTTTTCCTTTTTCCATATCTGTTTGACCTTCATCCGGAGACGGATGAGCGCGGCCGCGCAGAAGAACATGTCATGTGTTTGGAAATGCTGCAGCTTGCATACTCTCCCTCTCTGGACGACTGTGCTACATAATCACGTTGTATTAATTAACTGGTGCAATGTTAATAAATAAATCTCTCTTATCTTAACTTAACTGGACAGAGGCACAGTGGAAAACTGAGGTCCTAATTTAACTTTTGTTGTTGTAAATCAGCAATTGTGCCACACTCCATCCACACTGTTTCCTATGCATTGGAACTGTTACAGTTATGAGTTCACATCTAGTTAGAGGTGGAGCTGAACAAAAACATTTATTTAACTAAGTAAAACATTTCAGTAAAAAGCATTTGGATAACAGACATGAAAATGCTTTAATTTTAAGGCAAATTTTATTTGAAATCAGACAGATGCTAACACATCTAATTAGAGTTAAATAAAATGGTTTGGGTTACATAAATCAGTGTTTTTCAACCAGTGTGCCGCGGAACAGCAGTGTGCCGCGAGAGATTGTCTGGTGTGCCGTGTAAAATTAGTAAATTATGAAATTTTTATTAACTGGTGTAATTTCCTTACCGCGCGATAGGTGGCAGTATGGAGCATAGCGGCGCACATTAAAACAAGAGAAGTAGCGGCGCATGAACGTGACGTGTAGCAGTGAGCAAAACAAACCTTGAGGACCTTCTCAAACAAACAGGCAGCGATGGAAAACTTTTTCAAAAGAAAAAATACTAAATCCGGTCTGGTCCCTGGACAAAATTCGGACCCAGATGAAGGCCCAAGTGGAAATCAGAAGAAGACAGAAACCGTGAACGTGAGACTGTACAGCGAGGCTTACATCTCTTTTGAGTCATCAGTTCAGGTATGCTATGACTTTGTTAGGGACCCATACAGCTCAGCAGTTGTTGGCAGGAACATGACTTTACAGGAGCAGGAAGAACTGAACTGGGACAAAATCGTGGTTTAAAGCTGAGCTTTGCTGATCTTTCTTTAGAAAGTTTTTGGTTGACTGCTGCCAATGAGTTCCCCTTTCTGGCAAACAAAGCTATTTTGACATTGCTCCCATTTTCCACAACATATCTGTGTGAAGTGAGCTTCTCCAGCCTAACTGCCATAAAAACTAAAAACAGAGGGAGACTGAGAGCTGTTGAGGAAGAGCTTCGTGTGTGTCTTTCTTCAATTTCTGCCAGAATATCAGCTTTGTGTTCATCCAAACAGGCACAGGTTTCACACTAAGTGAGTAAAATGTAGAGAGAATGGTAGCACTGTTCAGGTGTATTTGAAGGCATATTAAGTACAATTTCATCCTCTTTAATTTTAACACCATATTGTTGTGGCACTGTTCAGGTGTATTTGAAGGCATGTTAAGTGCAATTTCATCCTCTTTAATTTTAAGACCATATTGTTGTGGCATTGTTCAGGTGTATTTGAAGGCATGTTAAGTGCAATTTCATCCTCTTTAATTTTAACACCATATTGTTGTGGCACTGTTCAGGTGTATTTGAAGGCAAGTGCAATTTTATCCTCTTTAATTTTAAGTGCAATTTCATCCTCTTTAATTTTAACACCATATTGTTGTGGCACTGTTCAGGTGTATTTGAAGGCATGTTAAGTGCAATTTCATCCTCTTTAATTTTAACACCATATTGTTGTGGCATTGTTCAGGTGTATTTGAAGGCATGTTAAGTGCAATTTCATCCTCTTTAATTTTAACACCATATTGTTGTGGCATTGTTCAGGTGTATTTGAAGGCATGTTAAGTGCAATTTCATCCTCTTTAATTTTAACACCATATTGTTGTGGCACTGTTCAGGTGTATTTGAAGGCAAGTGCAATTTTATCCTCTTTAATTTTAAGTGCAATTTCATCCTCTTTAATTTTAACACCATATTGTTGTGGCACTGTTCAGGTGTATTTGAAGGCATGTTAAGTGTGCAGCTAAAATACCAAAAGTAGATAATAAGGTGTGTCATTCAATTAAAAGTTGCACCAACAGTATTTTTCTTAGTGGAACTAACAAAGAGGAAATTATGAAAATGGTAAAAAATCTCTCAGACAAGAAATCAAAAGACTGGGTGGACATGGATATGATGTTCGTAAAGGAAATAATAAGTTATGTTATTGAACCGTTTACATATATATGCAATTTATCTTTTTCAACAGGAATATTTCCAGATAACATGAAAGTAGCAAAGGTAATTCCTCTTTTTAAAAATGGTGATAAATGTGTATTCAATAATTATAGGCCAATATCCTTATTACCACAGTTCTCAAAGATTCTAGAAAAACTATTTGTGACCAGATTGGATCAATTTATTGATAAACAAAACATTTTAAGTAGCAGTCAATATGGGTTTAGAGAAAAAAACTCTACGTCAATGGCTCTCATGGATTTAATGGAACAAATAACTAATGCTGTCGATCATAAACAGTACTGTGTTAGTGTTTTTGTTGATCTAAAAAAAGCATTTGATACCATTGACCACACCATTCTCCTTGAAAAACTAAATAAATATGGTATTAGAGGACCAGCATTACAGTGGGTATCTAGCTATTTGAAGGACAGGAAACAGTTTGTGCAAATAAATGATGTTAGATCTGACCTCCGTGATATCACTTGTGGAGTTCCTCAGGGTTCTGTGCTTGGACCAAAGTTGTTTATTTTATATGTGAATGACTTGGTAAATGTGTCAGCACTACTTAAATGTGTTCTTTTTGCCGATGACACCACTTTTTTCAGTTCGGGTAATGACATAAAACAGATTTTGGATATGATGAAAACAGAATTTATAAAAATACAAACTTGGTTTAAATTAAACAAATTATCTTTGAATTTAGATAAAACTAACTACATGATTTTCAGTAACAAAAAGGGAATTGTTGATGACGATCCATTTGAAATTGAAGATGTTGTGATCTGTAAAGTGAGTGAAGTGAAGTTTCTGGGTGTTATCATTGATGACAAACTGACATGGAAAGATCATGTAAATTCCATTAAAAAAAAACTAGCTAGAGCAATTGCAGTACTGTATAAAGTCAGGGATTTTTTAATTGATAAAGCTTTACATATGTTGTATAACACAATCATTGCTCCACATTTAATCTATTGTATTGAGGTTTGGGGAAAAGCATGCAAAACTATTACAAAGCCTGTTTTTATTTTACAAAAGAGAGCTGTAAGAGTAATCACCAGAAAACATTTCACTCACCCTTCAAACACTTTGTTTATTCAACTAAACTTATTGAAATTCCAGGAATTGGTAGAATATAGTATTTTATCAATTATGTATAGGGCTCATAATAACACATTACCTTTAAATATCCAAAGAAATTTTATAAAAAGACAAAGTTATTACAATCTCAAAGGGACAGAGATATTCATCAAACCACAATTCAGAACCAGCTTAAAAGGACGGTCTACCTCAATTCAGGGAATTCGATTGTGGAATGCTCTGGAGAGTGATGTTAAAAATGAAAGATCAATGTATACATTTAAGAAAAAGGTCAAAAAGGACTTGCTCAAAAACTATATATGATGTAATCTTGCGTGTTTGTGTATTACAATTATGTTGTACTTATGATGTACGTTTGTGTATTATAGTTAGAAAAATTAAGTAGAGTTATTCATTTTATGAAGCAGTTTGTGTATTACAGTTAGAAAATTAAGTAGAATTATTCATTTTTGTGATGAATTTGTGTATTACAATTAGGAAAATTAAGTAGAATTATTCATTTTGTGAACATCTTGATGTTGTGCCATCTTTTAGTTTGTGTATTTCAATTAGAAAAATTAAGTAGAATTAAGTAGAATTATTCATTTTATGATCTAGTTTGTGTATTACAGTTAGGAAAATTAATAAAAAAAAAAAAAAAAAAATAGGAAAATTAAATAAAATTATAAAAAAAATAAAAAAAAAAAAAATTAGAATTAGAAAATTAATTAGAATTATGGGTGATGTAGTTTGTGTATTACAGTTAGAAATATTAAGTAGAATTATTCATTTTGTGATCTAGTTTATGTTTTACAGTCAGGAAAATTAAGTAGAATTATTCATTTTGTGATCTAGTTTATGTTTTACAGTCAGGAAAATTAAGTAGAATTATTCATTTTGTGATGTAGTTTGTGTATTACAGTTAAGAAAATAGGTAGAACTATTCATTCTGTGATGTTGCTTGAAAGTTATCATTGGTTGAACAAACTGTGAAATAGGGGCAGATATAATAAGATTTCATCTTCTTTCTGCTCCCTTCATTTTAACCTACTTGTAATCTTGTATCTGATGAAACTGTCTTGTATTGTTCTTTAAAATGAATGAATAAACATCAAATCAAATCAAATCAAATCAAGTGCAATTTCATCCTCTTTAATTTTAAGACCACAATTTGTGGCACTGTTCAGGTTTATTTCAAGGCATGTTAAGTGCAATTTCATGTTAAGTGCAATTTGAAATAAGAAATATAAAACATGATAAAAATACATTTTTGTGTTTATTTCATTCCTATTCAAGACACGTTGATAAGAATGACTATATATTTAATATAGGCGGATACAGTGTATCTATGTTTACAATTTTGGTTGGTGGTGTGCCTCGGGATTTTTTCAATGAAAACACTGTGCCTTGGCTCAAAAAAGGTTGAAAAACACTGACATAAATACACTTGATGCACAAACATAAAATGTAATTTTGCTGGATGTGGTTTTTCATCTGGGCCATAGCTCCCTGTGCTGCTTTTTCAGTCAATTTGTTCACACCTGTTCCCAATCATCTCCCTCTGACGTGGATGTTTAGATCCTGAGTTCCTCTTCTGCATCTCTGGCTCTTCCATCCATCCATTTTCTTTATCCACTTCTCCTTTCTGGGGAGCTGATGCCTGTCTCCAGCAGTCACTGTCTGATAGGCGGCGGACATCCTGGACATGTCTTCTGTCCACCTCAGGACCACATAAAGACAAACAATCATACACTGTCACGCTTACCTGGCTGCAATTTAGAATTACCAGTTAACGTAACATGCATGCTTTTTGGTCTGTGGGAGGAAATTAGTACCCGGTTCCTTAATTTAAGCTTTTCTGAAGTGTATATAAATTCCTACTTGGGATCATAGATATAAAGTCTTAAAACTAAACTCATCTTTCAAGTATGTAGCCAGCCTGAATACTCATTTGATTTTATTATTTTTACAAAACCATAGTGAGTTCCAGTTTACATTCCACTGATCCACAATCTTTAATTTCTGAATGACCGACCTCTTGTATTCTAGTAGTAGTGCCACATTGTTGGCTGTTGACTCAGTTGCTCCACCAGTTTACCTCTAAACTCAGTGAAAGAGTCAACTGGTTCATGAGCCTGTAAACTTTTAGCATTGCAAAATTAAATGAGTGGAGACTCATCTGAACAGTCCTTCTTCCTTCCTTCATTCTGGTGCTCTCCACCTCTGTCTGGTCCTCACAAGGACAGAAGGAAGCAGAAATCACAACCAGAAGCAGACTTGTTTGAGGCTCACGGACATGTTCTGACATGGATCTGCTCATTTTAAATGTTTTTGAAAGGTCTTTTGGGAAAGCAGTCACATAACTGCGTGCAAACACACACAAATAAACATGATTAAAAGTGTGAAAGCTCCGAGCCAGAATGCAGGGCTTCGAGTCTGTGAGTCAGTGAGAGGTCTTTACCAACGCCAGCTCAAATTTAAAGTTCATTATTCTGTTTGGAGCCGGCTGTATCGTCAGGTGTGTCAGTTCTGATTAAGCACAGCCGGCAGCCTCGCCCGCACTCACACAACCTCATCTGGTGGCTGATTTTAGCTCCTTCTCTTGTTCCATCCCTGGCCTTTATGTCCTCGCGGAGACAAGGTGGAGCAGTGACACAGTTGCTGCTGCGAGCCCAGCTGACATTAGTCATTACAGTAAATGTCCAACAGTTAAAGTCTCACCTTGCTCACCAGCAACCTGCTCTGCTCTGTAGGGGTGGGGTGGGGGGTGGTAACCTGGGCCAATCCAAATTCTACAAAGTGTTTTTTCATCTCTGACAGAGACCTTCTGTACATATATGATTTGATGCTAAATAAGCACCACTTTACTCCAAATAATTGTTCTTCTTTCACACTTTGTTCTTAGATTTCACTGCCTACTTGCTATTGCTTGGCTTATTGTTTTTATACTATTAATGTTAAGCATATTTTAGTTCAGCCTATTTCTTAGTTCATATCTTGGATCTTATTACTGTTTTTCTTTACAATTTATACTTTTGTTGGATGTAACTGGGACCCTGTGTACACAATTTCATCCCGCCACGTGTACCACATGTGGTACGTATGACAAATAAAGAAACTTTGACTTTGACTACTTGGTGATTATTTGCAGGTTTACGTTTGTTTGTTTGTTTGTTTGTTTATTTATTTATTCATTTCATTTCCATTAAAACAATACAATTTCAAGAGAAAAAAATATAAAATACCTATAAAATGAAAGGCGGCAGAAGAAGAATTAAATCTTATCAATTCTGCCCCTTCTTAACAAAATCAATTCAAACAATCAATTCAAGCAATAATCACAAATAATACAACAAAACCCAAAACATATCACAATTATTCTTTATAGTTTTCGCTAATATTAACTAACTTAAATGTATCTCGTCAGCATTATATTCTTTATCCTTTTCTTAAATACAAATAATGATTCCTCATTTTTAATATCATTATTCAAACCATTCCATAGATCAATTCCCCTCATTAAAGTAGACCTACCCCGCAAACTTGTTCTAAACTTTGGCTTAACAAAAATATCAGTTCCTTTTAAATTATAGCAACTGCTCCTTTTTACAAAATACTCTTGTACGTTCGATGGTAAATTGTGATTCTGAGCCCTGTACATTAGTAATAGAATAAAGTAGTCCACCAAATCATAAAACTTGAGTAATTTCAGTTGATGAAATAAAATACTTGAAGGATAATAATAATCTTTTCTTGAGGTAATTCGTACAGCTGAAAATACGTGAAATTACATCTGGTTTTCTTGTGCTGTCGAGCTTCTAGACTACAATACAGTATTACAGTATATTTGTCACTCGTTTCCATTGAATGAACGTTTAAACAGGACGCAGAGCTAGAGAAAAACAAAAGTAACAAACTAAATACAGATAACACGTACAGGCAGAAAAATAAAAGATGTGAGTTTTTTTTATGGGAATGAAGAGAATGGAGGTAGATGGATGAAAGAATAGATGCATGAAGGATGATTTCACACCACCTGCTATCAGTGCAGTCTAAACCAAACTGAGAATGGGCACCAGGATTAGGCAGGACTCAATGAGAAAGGATAAGATGGAAAGGAATGACAGAGCTGCATGAAAAGCAACGATAAGAGCTGTGAAATAAAGACACACACCCACAGTATGGTCACTGTACTGTTTTATTCTTTTAATTCACTCGTCGTTTTGAAGCCAGATTGTCAGAAACAATCGAGGCTGTCAGCACAGGCGGGCTGCTCGTTTCTGACTCCTCTAATCTGTTCGACTGAGTCAGAGTGAGGGTTTTAATCAGCGCTTCACCGTCTCATCAGCAACACTGTTAACAGCCACTCTCTGTGCTTGGTTAGAAATATATGCAACAAAAATGTCAGGTCAAAGGTTATATATTTTTTTTAAAGGCACTTGTAGGAGAAAAGAGCCTGAGCATTTAACAAGGTTTTTACCAACAAAGGCTTATTTCTTTTGCAGCTGTTTATGCTGTCTTCAGAAAAGAAATATACAGAACAAAAATATAAATGCAACACTTTGTTTTAGCTAAACCAACCACTGGGAGCACAAGCCAGTGCATTTCTTGTGCTGGTCCCAAGCCCGGGTAATATGGGTAGGTCATTGTCAGGAAGGGCATGTAATGTAAAACACTTTTCCCAAAACTATGAGAGTTCAACTAAGCAACACCATACCAATCGATCGAGCCCGGGTTAACAGCGACCGCCACCGGTGCTGTTGACGAACAGGGTGCCGGCGGAAATTGTGCTACTGTTAGTCGAAGACCACGAGGAGGGAAACATGTCAGGAGACAGAGGGAGAAGAGGAAGGTCAAGAAAGTGTGACTGAGGGTGGCAACTCTAAATGTGGGGACAATGACAGGCAAAGGTAGAGAGCTGGCTGACATGATGCAGAGAAGGAAGGTAGATGTTTTGTGTGTCCAAGAGACCAAGTGGAAGGGCAGCAAGGCTCGTAGCATTGGAGCAGGGTTCAAACTGTTTTACCATGGTTAGGGTTATCACAATACTGAATGAGGAGGAAACTAAATTGGCCTTTTTAATTTTATTGCAAGTCATATTATCAATCAAAATAAAAATCATCAACAGTAGTAAACACATTTGAACTACACAAATGATATAGGATAATAATTTGAAGAATAACTAGTATGAAAAAGTAAAGTGCCAGTAATTACTATAATACAATTGAAATAGGTAGAAAATTAAACAAACTGAAAGTGTCCCACAAATAAACTTTGTAAGAACTCTCAGCTCTTAGAAGTGTTTTGGGAACCTTTGAGATATTATGACTCCCCTATGACATAAACATATTCTGGCTCAAAAACACTCACACACAGGTCTTTCTTAAACAGTAGTTTTTTTTCTCCTAAAAAACACAACAGAGAAGTATGTTAAAACATATAACACTTTGCATGATTTCATTATAATGATTGCAAACAATCAACATTATTCATCTTCACACCAGTCATAATCAATTAAAACAAACTTCATTACAGTAATAGTTTTGTTTTGCTCTTTAAAAAAACATAAAAGAAAATAGTAAATATTAGTCAGACTGTAGCTGAATCAATCTAAGGAAAGTGAATGTGTGAAAAACAGGCATTCAAGTCAAACATAACAAAAGAAAACAGTTTATGATGAGTCTGGTAGACAACCTAAAGGTCACAGGTCATAGTCAGGGGAGTGCATCATCATGCTACAATAATTAATGTTAATTTCATTCAACAATCATGTAAAGCAGCTAGGTAAAATATAACAAAATTATATAGTTTATAAGTAATGACTATTGAAACTCAATAATAACACACACAACTCAGAAATAACACATAAAGGACATTGCACAACACTATTTTAGTAATATATATTTATTAATATTTACCTGTTTAGTATTTGACATTTAGAAAATGTTCAGTACATCCACGGTGATACTTGCAGGATGAAACTTGTCTCTACTGATACTGACTAACCATCTTCTCAATAGGTCAGTTTTGTGTAATGAACCTAAAAACAGTCAATATATAAAATGATTTTACACTGTGTAAATATTACATAAATTGAAGACAATACCAGATTGTGCTATTTAATAACCTGTGCTAATGATTCAGGTAATTGCTATGCTCTGTAGAACAATATGCTACTCTTGAGTATGTTTACTCAAGGTAGAAATAATCAGTAAAGTTCTGCCTGTCCCTAAAACAATTGTATTCACCTGAATTCAGCTCCTTGACTGGCATTGCCAAGCCACCTTATCTTAATTTGCCTGGAAGCTCTGTAAACCTTGATGCTCTGACCCTCCATCCCTCTCCCACCAAGGAAGTCTACAGACCAATCAGGGGGACACAGATTAATAAAAATTCTGTCATCATTTCAGGACTCTTTGGATTCTATCTGACGTCATCCTTGGCCGACCTCGGCACGTCCCGAGAGTGTATGGGTTTCTCTAGAGAGAATTGCTGTATGTGAACTGAGCAATTTATCACTCATCAGAACTCTTGCAATGCATCTGTGATTGTCTCTGAACATGTCTCACCACCCTTGCATACCCTCCCCCCCTCCCTTCACGTGGAATTTTGGCATTATTATGTGCTTGTGTGCAAGTTTTATTATTTATTTTTATATTATTATTATTTTCAGGCTATTGATCTTCAGCCATTGTCTTCCGTTTATCCGGGGTCGGGTCGCGGGGGTAGCAGCCTAAGTAAGGAGGCCCAGACTTCCCTCTCCCCAGCCACTTGGAGCAGCTCCTCTGGGGGAATCCCAAGGCGTTCCCAGGCCAGCCGAGAAACATAGTCCCTCCAGCATGTCCTGGGTCTTCCTCTGGGTCTCCTCCCAGGTGGGACATGCCCGGAACACCTCACCAGGGAGGCGTCCAGGAGGCATCCTAACCAGATGCCCGAGCCACCTCAACTGGCTCCTCTCGATGTGGAGAAGCAGCGGCTCTACTCCGAGTCCCTCCCGGATGACTGAGCTTCTCACCCTATCTCTAAGGGAGAGTCCAGACACCCTGCGGAGAAAACTCATTTCAGCCGCTTGTAAAAGTTATGAACAGAATCGGTGACAAAGGGCAACCTTGGCGGAGTCCAACTCTCACCGGAAACGAGCCCGACTTACTGCCAGCGATGCGGACCAAGCTCTGACACCGGTCGTACAGGGACCTAACAGCCCATATCAAAGGGCCTGGTACCCCATACTCCCGGAGTACCCCCCACAGAACCCCCCGAGGGACGCGGTCGAATGCCTTTTCCAAGTCCACAAAGCACATGTAAACTGGTTGGGCAAACTCCCACGCACCCTCCAGGACCCTGCTGAGGGTGTAGAGCTGGTCCAGTGTTCCACGACCAGCACGAAAACCACACTGCTCCTCCTGAATCCGAGGTTCGACTATCCGACGGACCCTCCTCTCCAGAACCCCTGAATAGACCTTACCAGGGAGGCTTAAGAGTGTGATCCCCCTATAGTTGGAACACACCCTACGGTCCCCCTTTTTGAATAGGGGAACCACCACCCCAGTCTGCCAATCCAAGGGAACTGCCCCCGATGACAATGGATGGATGGATGGATGGATAATCTTCAGCCAAAGACTAAGAGCATTTTAGGATTTTTTTTTTGCCCCCAAAACCTATGTTGTCATTTTCACCACTTTTATTGTCTAGCCAAACAGGTCTCACTTGTAAATGAGCCTTCAAGGCTCAATGTGATTTATCTGTTTAAATAAAGGTTGAATGAATGAAAAAAAATATCTACCAGATAATCTAATATCCACCTTAATGTATGGCTTTACCTGAGCTGAAGCCCAGTGGCCTGCTAGCAGGTTGAGGGAGTCCTGAATTTCTACTAGTCAATTCAATAAATAACAGCAATTACATCAGCTTTATAGGCTATTCATCCATCCATCATTTTTTACCTGCTTCTTTCTTTTTGGGTTGTGGGGGTCTCTGGTGCCCATGTCCAGTCATTGTGTGAGAGGCAGGATAC
This sequence comes from Garcialebias charrua, assembly GCA_038048925.1. Lineage (NCBI taxonomy): Eukaryota > Metazoa > Chordata > Actinopteri > Cyprinodontiformes > Rivulidae > Garcialebias > Garcialebias charrua. Next base: position 104,340 of record JBBPBX010000718.1, on the reverse strand, counting down.
ACCCTGGACATGTCGAAGGTCCATCACAGGGACACATAGGGACAAACGAAACAAAACCATTCACTCTCTCATTCACACCTAGGGACAATTTAGAGTTACCGATTAGCCTAGCACGCATGTTTTAGGTCTATGGGAAGAAACTGGAGCACCCGGAGAAAACCCACGCATGCTAGGAGAGAACATGCAAGCTCCACCCAGAAGGGTCCTCGGACTGGGATTTGAACCAGGGTAACCTACTCACTGAGAGGCAGCAGCTCTACCAGTTTTGTCACTGTGCTGCCCGCTTTATAGGCTCATTTTATTTTAAATGGTTACTATGTTAGCTTCAATTATGGTCAGATCACAATCACATTGAAAAAACAAGATCAAATCTGTTGACGTGAAATGAGACATTTCCTTTTTCTCTTTGGTTGGTAAAACCATAGCACACAGCTTTGTGGCATTTTTACAGTTTTAAATGCATTAGGACACTTAAAAACGTTAAATTTTATATTAATATTATCATAAATAATTTTTAAATAATCAGCCTTTACTTTTGGCTATTTCGCCAATATGTACAACAATGCTAAGTCCAGATGCTTGTCCTCTCTGTTTATGGCTCGTGTGCCTTCAGTGAATCACATCATGTGAATAGTGCACCCTCTAGTTGTCTCATATCTCTATGGTCATTGCCTATCAGGAATGTAATTGGAGAAGGTTATCGCCTCTCACTGAAGTGGGACTTGTGGGCACAGGTGTGGTCTTCAAATATAAACATGCTGACCTCATGCCAAGACTGTGGCTGTGATTGTGACAAGGTCATAGGAACACACTGGCTCAGACGTGATACCCAGAGTTGCACCCCAGTGGTCTGGAAGGTGTATTCTTATAAAATGTGCAAAAAGTGTGGTAAGGTTGAAGGAGAGAATTGTAAAGATGCAGAAATGAGCAGATAAAGTCTTATTTGGTGAGTCTTAAGAGCATGTCATAATTCATTCAGCTGTTTTGTCTTCAGGGGTCAATGTGTCATCTTCATCTCACTCTGTCCTCACTCCAACTACCTCAATGTCCTTTCGAACTGCATCCATATATATTTATGTTAT
>JBBPBX010000718.1:89153-103150 GCA_038048925.1 Garcialebias charrua | reverse complement strand
TATATATTTATGTTATGATTAACTAAATTAATTTATTTGGACAATTATATTAAGGATTTCCCATGATAAGGACAGTATTTCAATCTGCATCTCTCTGAGAGTGCCATCATATTTACATATGAGGATATTTTCATAACTTTGGCAGACATTTTGGCTGCAAGTGGTTTTCTCTGGGTCACTGGGACCAAATCACTGACAATCACAACACTTCTGTTAAATTTGCAATTTCTGACACAAACAGTAGCAAGGTCATCATCCAGTGTGAAGAGTGCTCTTAATGTACAATTATTAACAATTACTGAAAGCCAAACTTGACTCATATGACTAATCTCTGAGTTAAGGTGTCAGCGTGGACTTCGGCTACTTCTTTCTAAAACTGTTTTAAGAAGCTTGGCTTGAATGGAAAAGAAATAACGTTAGTGACACCTTATAAATAAATAATATATTTTATCCAAAGATTCCACCCGTCTATTATGCTACTCTATCTTGTTACAACTACAGTGTAGCAGGGGTGACCTAAATGGGGACTTTAAAGTGGGCAGGTCACTTTAACAGGCATTTAAGCCTTCAGGACTGGAGACTTTTCGGACTGGGAGTCAGAAGCTATTTTAGTATCCATCTGCAACCTGCAAGATTACCATGATTTTTCAGCAACACTGAACAAGAGCACGAAAAATACAGTTCTGTGTGGAATTTAAACCCATTTAAAGTTTATAATTAACTAATAATAAATAATTTGAAAATGGTTGGTAAAGGGAAAGACAAGAAAAAAAGCTTTTTGTGCTTGTGAAACAAAAGCGTAGATGAAACCGTTGTTCTGGTTCAAAGATCATCTTCCTGTCAGATAATTGATGGTTTGATCCTCCAAGACTGCTTGTTGGTCTTCGAATATGGACCCTCCATCCATTCCTTCATCAGAACACTACTTGGAGAATGAAGCTTTGTTAATTTTCTCTTGACTAGTTTGTCCAAAATTCTTCCCTCTACTATTGGCTCTTATGAACCTAACAGCACAGAGTCTGAGCTGATCTCGGATGATGCTCCACACATCTTTAACCTCTTGTCATCAACAAGTTATTTTAATACCTCCTACAGTACTGTGTATTTGATTATTTTCACTTTACTCTCATTTCAGGTTGTGCCCTTTTCTTGTAATCTGCAGGTGATTCCAGAGGTTTTTATTAGTAATAATATAATAATAATAATCATTTAAATAAAGCTCTGTATTTGTTGTATAACACAATCATTGTTCCACACTTAATCTATTGTATTGATGTTTGGGGGAATGCGTGTAAAACAATCACAAAGCCTATTTTTGTATTACAGAAAAGAGCTGTAAGAATTATCACTAGAAAGCATTACCGTCATCCATCAAGTACATTATTTTATCAACTAAAATTATTGAAGTTCCATGATTTGGTAGACTATAATATTTTATCAGTTATGTATAGAGCTCAAAATAATGCATTACCTTTAAATATCCAAATGCACTTTGTTAAAAGACAAAGTTGTTATAATCTTAAGGGAACAGAGTTGTTTGTAAAACCACAATTCAGAACCAGTTTGAAGGGACGTTCTACCTCAATCCAGGGAATTAGATTATGGAATGGCTTGGAGAATGTAGTTAAAAATGCCAAGTCAATGTTTACATTTAAAAAAATGATCAAAACAAATGTGTTAAAAAAATATATGTGAAATAACGTAATGTGTATTGTATTAGTTAGAAAATTAGAAAGAGTTAGTCATTTTGTACTGTTGGTTGAAGAATATTATTGTTTAACCTGATTGTTGGAAAAAGTTGGTTGAAGATTATTATTGTTTACATGGTTTGACTACTGTTGTTTAATCTGATTGTTGGAGATAAGGGGCAGATATAATAAGATTTATTCTTCTTTCTGCTACCTTTCATTTTTTTACATTTTGTACACTATCATTATGAGATTGTCTTGTATTGTTTCTTTTGTAAAAAAATGAACAAATTTAATAAACATAAACATAAACATAAACATTTTATTTAAAAGCGCCTTTCATGACACCCAAGGACATTAGTGGAGTAACGGTACATCTCTTTGTGCTGTTTGCAGTCTGAGGATGTCAGCGAGTACCAGATCAACTCCAGATAAGAAGTCTGTAAAGACTGAACTTGTTTACTTGGCATATTTTCAAAATAAACCTTTTGTAAGTCTTCATTTTGGCCTTTTTTGTACCGGAAATTAACCGAACCGAGCCCTCCTTGAAACTGAACCGAACCAAAATGTGATTTTACTGTTACACCCCTAGTTTTTATACAAGCGGTGGTTCTTCCCATACACTTTTTAAGCAACTTGAGTCATGTTTATTAACATGTACAGAAAGGTGAGCAGATGTTCTTACAGATGTTACTTTTATTGAGATCTCCAGACACATATTTTAGTTACACTGAGGTGGCACTTTCAAAGTGTACAAACAAAACCAGCAATTTAACAACCTCAAAGTCACTTTTTTCTTTTTTTTAAATTCACTTGTATTTGCTGTTCTTCATATAGTCATAACAACAAAAAGCCCTGCGAACATTCTGAGAAATCTGTAATGTTCAATGCACCATCAAGACAATTTTTTTATGCCTTGACAGTTGAAAATGGCTCATAGTAGTAGAGAAAAAGGTTTGGGGCTTTACTATTTCTTACAAGAACACTGGAGTTGTGATGGCATTTGATGTCAGGACACATTAAAACAAAGGTCAATGATAATTTCTAACAATGACAAAGTTCTGGTAAAAAGTTAATATTTTTTTTAATAACAATGTTCCATCGATCAGTTTCATCAAAGTACAGTAGTAATACTATAAAAAAAAACAAAGAGGCAAAAATAGAAATAAGAATAGACAGTGTTGAATTACACATATAAAAATTACTTATACAAATTAAAAATATTTGGAGTGCCCCCAGATTTTTATACTTCTGATTCATACATTTAATGTTTTTATTTAATTCAATCTTCAGCCAGAGATGCTTTTGTTACTAGATATTAGGAGGATTTAAGTCAGCAGCTATTTATTCTATTGGTACACACAGTTCCTTTGAATTAAAGTGAAAAAAGGTTTTATTCCAATGGCAAATCATCTATCTGGTGTTCCATAGGGGTCTAATATTGTAACCTTTTAATTGCTCTTCTAAATAAAGTACTGTATATAATTTAATCTTTGTTTGAAGTTTACAATTTAACCTAATAGTGCAAGCAGAATTGTTAATTTTTTTTTAACAAAGAAACAAACAACACCAAAAAAGAATAAACCTGTGTATTTTTGGAATTAGGAAATAACTGCAATCTAATGAATTAAATAAACAGGTTGGGAAAAAAATCCAACATTTGTCCTGATTATTTTTCCTAATTAAAGTACAAGTTTTTTTAATCAATATTCATCTTCTGGCAACACACTAATACTTAGTTCAGATGGATTGCTTTATGTGGAAACAAAATAATTTAATAAATAAAGACCAATGAATATTAGGTCATAAAATGATGCTGGTGTAAATTCCCAGTGATTCACAACATGGTAATCCCAACAACTTCAAAGGAAACTGGACTTTTTGTTTTTCAAAAGATATTTGCTTTTTGACCAATATTATTTCACAATTCTAGCATTTCAAACATATAAACATCAAGAAACATAACTCCAGCTGCCCTTGATTTATTTTGTTAGAATATGTCATAAAATGTTTAACAATTAAAAAGTAAAACATAATCCTTACGTTGGTGCTTATGTTTTTAACACAACAGGGTTTATCCTTTGTGGATAATGAATATTTATACCCAGTTTGTTGATTATGTGGCTAGTTGGGACAATTACACTTATATATTAAGTACTCAACAATCAGCAATGCTTTTCTAAACCAAAAGCAGGGCAATAATAGTCATTGTTCTTTTATGTAGGTAACAAAGCATAGTAAAGTAAGGCAACACATAACTGGCTGTGATTATCGTACCCACCACTGCACCCTGTATTCACTGGTTAATTGGACATCATTAACCTCACGCAGACTCTACCACTGGTACATTTTCATCTTTAAATCACTTCTTGGTCTGCTGCCCTCATACATCTCCTCCTACATGTCTTTGCGTGAGTGCAGCTACAGCGTGCGCTCTCAGGACATGATTACCTGCAGTGTTCCGTCAGTGAGGACTGAACTTGGAAAAAGGGCCTTCTCCTACTCTGCTCCTGCTTCATGGAATATCTTACAAAAAGATCTGAAGCTCTCGACCTTGACTTCTCTAAATGGTTTTCAGAATCTGTTGGAATCCTGGCAAAAACCAATGCAGATTTGTTCCTGTCTTTGATTTTATACGTCTACCTTATAATGTTTTGCTAGTTTTTTGATACTTTGTTAAAAAAAAAAGAAAAAAAAATATATTTTTGTTTTTTTCTCTCTTTTTGTTTTCTATTGTTTATTGTTTGTTTGTTTATTGTTTAATGAAATTCTATCACTGCTGTTCATTGTTCTTTAGTTTTAGCAGGTCGCTTTCGTAAATGAGCCCATGAGGTTCAAAAGATTTACCTGACTAAATAAAGGTTGAATGAAAAAAAACACCATAATCACAAAAACTGATATTTCTTTCAGCTTGTGGATGGTAGAAGAGGACGTCCACAATAAATCTGAGCTGATGGCCACCTCGTAGCTTCTACAAAACATAAAAAACACCCCACAGAGTGGCCAGAGGTAAAGCACGCCAACATACATCCACACACACACCTGCTGAACACAGTTATGGAAGCAAAACAAAAATATAATTCCTTGAACGTTGAAACAGCTGATCACATAACTACTGACCGTGAACACAGCTGCCATCAGATCTCTAACTTATTTGACTGTATTGAGTTTAAGCAACATTGACCTTTAAATTCTGTCAACTAAAAAGCTTTAAATAACTGAGACAGCCATAGTAAAAGCTTATTAATATGAAGAAAATTCATATAAATTCAGCCTGCATACGCAAAAATCTCACCTGTAAGTCTGCCTTGAAATTTGAGAATGGAATGGGAAACGTAAGAAATCAATGTAAGAAAATGTTGGTAGACTTACAGCTTTAATTGAGCAAGTTTACTTAAATTATAGCGTAAAAAGGACAAAATAGGTGCTTCAGTCTTGTAAATCCAAGGCTGTGGGTTTAAGCTCAACCCCTGAAAAGTGAGCAGCAGAAACTAAATTATTGCATACATTTGTATAAATTACTCTCCTTTGTACTGAATGACTAAACTAAGTATTTTCTGGTTGAAAAGAGCCACATCTTCATTTCATTGACAATATAAAAAAGTGGCCCAGGCTACTGCTTAAAAGTTTCCAAACATTTAGTCCCAATTAAAAAAAAAATACAATGTACCTTCTTTATAATATAAAAACATACAATAAATAAAAATGGTACTAATATAAAAAGATCTAACATGAACACTACTTTCTACAGGTTTTAAAATAGCAACCAGTAAGGAGAAATGTAGGATTGACTGCATATTTTACTGAATCTTATATATTTATATTTCATGAACAGACTACTCTCAAACGAGTGCCATGTATGCACAATTTGGTGTATAACATTTGTGTTTTATTTCAAAGCTGTGCAACAAGATACAGGATCAAATAATTTACCAGGATAGTAGTACGGGTGTTTTAGTGTGTACACATAGACCCACTTTAAACAAAAGTACCACGTGTGGCACTTAATACGCCCATCAACAAACAATCTATAGCAATGGCTTGGAAAAGCAAAGGCCCTGTGCAATCTTTGACCTTGATTTGTGACCTTGACCTTAGAGCTTGGGCGATGCGACATGCTGTCTGGTGATGATGCGTATGTGTGTGACATTCTGTTAACTGAGCGGATTGGAACTCGTGGGTGAGACAAGAGCAAGTTTATGGACAGACATATACTACATATGTTTGCCTTCAGAGGGGGTCAGCAGAATAAAACACCTTTGCTGTAGCAGCTGCCATTGGGAGTACAAAGCAGACAAAAGTGAGTACAAAACAAGCCTGATGAAGTAGTTAGAGACTAATGTTTCACTTCTGTACACAAAAAGTATTGGTACAGGTAATCCCCGACTTACGAGCACATCGACATATGATGTTCCGGACTTACGAATATGCATCTCATTTAAAAAAAATAATAAATAAATATAATTTATTTTTATTTTTATAAATGAATACATGTACAGTACTGTACAGTCACCAAGCACTTAGCCTATCCTAACACAGTTTTTAAAGATGAAGGAGTGAGTTGAATTGTCTCCCTTTCACATAAAGTGAAAGTGAAAGTAGCTCCCTTTATGTGAATGGAGCCTGCTGGGGAGGAGGGAGACAATTCAACTCACTCCTTAACTGTGTTAGGATAGGCTAAGTGCTTGGTGACTGTACAGTACTGTACATTTATCTATTTATAAAAAAATAAAATATATATATTTTTTAATAAATAGATAAATGTACAGTACTGTACAGTCACCAAGCACTTAGCCTATCCTAACACAGTTTTTAAAGATGAAGGAGTGAGTTGAATTGTCTCCCTCCTCCCTGCAGGCTCCATTCACATAAAGGGAGCTAGCTCCCTTTATGTGAAAGGGAGACAATTCAACTCACTCCATCTTTAAAAACTGTGTTAGGATAGGCTAAGTGCTTGGTGACTGTACAGTACTGTACATGTATTCATTTATAAAAAAAAAATATATATATATATATATATATTATTTTTTTTTTTTGTGATCCTACTTACAATTTTCGACTTACGAACGGCCCGTAGGTACGGAACTCGCTCGTAAGTCGGGGACTACCTGTAATTGTTTACCAAAGCTGAAAAATAACGATATGAGGAAATGACCAAGATCTTGTCTGTTTTAATTAGCATAGATTATCATTGACATACATGTTGAGGTTTATCATTCAATAAGGTCATTGTTTTCTTTATGCGGAATAAGTGGTACATTTGCAGGACTTTATTTTGTTGTGACTGGTGTAACAAATTATTGTAAATCTTTTAGTCATTAGTACTTAGACCGTTTCTGAGGACAAACTGCCAGCTGCAGAGCAAACACACACAACGCCAGATGTTGAGAAGTTGGCAGCTACACTTCCCTCATTGTACTAAAGCAGAGACAAATAGTTTTAACTGTACACATGGCAAATTAAAAGTTAATAGCAACTATTAAATCATTGTTTATGCCCTTTGCAATGGCCACATAAAGTAAACAGATGGACTCCACTTAACCATCTGTTTAGGCAGCAGAAGGAGGCATAAAGGAAAACTGTCAATTGTGTTTTACTGAGAAGCAGACTTATGTATATAAACCTACCTCCTGTTAACATTTAAACAATCTGCCTGTAGGCACTGTCATCTCTCATGGCTCTATTAGTTTTGAGAAAACTGCTTAAAAATGTGTCTTTGTTGGAGTATTACCTGAAAATCCTTCACTCAGCTGAAGGTGGAAGTGACATTGATGAATTGCTCCATGCAACTGTTTCTAAAGCCCAAAGCTGATGGTGTCAAAGAGTGCAGAGGCAATTTGTGCTTTAAATGGGGGATGACAAAACAAACTATGCTGTTGCTGTCAATGCATTAGATTGTTTCCTTGTAGTCTTTCAGACAGAATATACGGTCATCTCCATTAATTATGTTACTTTTTGAATGATATAAGGCTAACTCTATGTCAGTGTAATGCTCTTAATTATGATTCAGATATGCGTCACCTCGCTGTGCTGCTAGATGTTATAATGTTAACACTGCCAACAGACAATGATGGCTTGAGCAACGCAGTCAGAAAAAGAAAAAAAGCAGCACATGCCCATAATCTACAAAAATGAAGTTACGCTGGCTTTGTTGCACAAACATTTTCCATACTGGCTTGCATTTTTTTCCATGTTATAAGTAACTCTTTAGCTCAGCCACTGTTTAGCCCAGAGCTTCAGTTTTTACACCTCGCTCGTCATGTGACTGGAAACACATTAACAGGGTGGACGAGAAGAAGAGAGGACAATGGAGGAGATTGACTGCATTTGCTCATATCTGGTCTAATTATTGAAGCAGTACTGTTTTAAGTCTGTATCAGTGCATGGATACAGCAGCTGTGGGCTCCATGCAGAATATCTGGTGCTAGCTGGGAGATCTGGTAACAAATCCTTTATCGTCCGACTCCAGAACAAACTGCAGCTGGGTCTGTAATTTCTCAGCTTGTTGAACACATTTGAATTGAATCTCAATTTCCTGCTGTATAGTATTTGTACTGCTGCACAACTGACACTACCTAAAACCAGACAGTATCTGATAGGGAGCTGAGAATAACAGCTAATGTACCACCAATCAATGCATAAAAGCCTTGATCGGTACTCTAACCAGATACTTCAGATTAGATTGGCTAAGGAGATCTTCAGTTTATTTTTAGATAGATTAATAAACATTTAGTCTTTAAACTGCATGAAGGTTATTTCTGTGCTTTGCCGCTTTGCAACAATTAGCATCATTTTGAATAAAAAAACTCATTAAATTGCATTGTATCGTGATAAAGTTGCAATATGTATTCAGGGTTGTGCTGGTGAAGATTCTCAGTCGTCCAGGACATGATAAAATCAAAAAAGGCGTTCAATACAGAACAACTGGACTTTATTTGTAACAGAAGACATTTCGCTTCTCATCCGAGGAGCTTTATCAATTCACATCAATCAGTTGTCAGTGGCTTATCCTGTTTATAACTTCTCCCTCTCTCACAGTCTGCTCACTGAATTGATAAAGCTCCTCGGATGAGAAGCGAAACGTCTTTCTGTTACAAATAAAGTCCAGTTGTTCTGTATAGAACGCCTTTTTTGTATTCAGGGTTTTTACAGTTCTCTGTCACATTGTTGTCAGTGTATTGAAATATTAAACCATATCAGACTGACCACACACCAGAGCTGCACAACCCTACTGACCTTTTTACAGTTACTTATGTGCATGAGTAAAATCAGGCATCACGCCCTAAATAGCTTCAGAACGATGTCTGGTATGCAAGGTTGATGTTCAGTTTCAGTCTTTTGGTCCTTCTTACCTGCTTCTTTATTGACGTTTGTATACAAACATAATTTGTCTTGTTGCAAGAGAAAAACATCCTCAACACACATTGATGGCAGGTTTCCACAGAGCACAGCTGAAAGAAACGCGTAGCTCTGAACCCTGTTAGTATGGATCCACTCAAACAACTGATAAAAGTGAAATGCAAAGATTAAATATCAAACTTTCACATAATTTCCCATATTTTTATCAAATAAGAAAGCCTTAGTCAATGATAGTAAATAATACACACAAATGGCAACTAAAATTGGATTAGATACTGAAGGACTTGGAGTAGGCACAAATGAAGACCATAATCCATTGTAAAATACTGACTTTGAGCATGCAGATTAGTAAATGTAAAAAGGTCAATTATCAACAAAGACCTACAGCCAGGATGTCTTTATTTTTTGTTTGCTTAAAACTTTGAAACGACATACTGTAAACTGGACATCCCACTTCAGGTAAATGTGCAGTTAGTTCAAGTTCAAGTCATTCCTTTCTTTGTTTGCCTCCATGAACGTTTGCCATACGCAACCACACACACCCACACACACACAACTATACACGCATGTGAAATATATACTCTTCCACTTGACTTTTTAATTTTCATAAACCACATTGAAATTTGTACAGAATGTTGATGACAAAATGAAGACAAAGACTCACAAGAAGCACACCAGTGTACAGCATGAGTTTTTTAAGCATCTATGTGGAAACCCTGTTTGCCGTTAACGAGGTCTAAGGGGAAGGTGACACAATATGTGTATGTGTGTTGTATGTTTGTAGTATGGATTTCTTGCCACTCGGGAGTTCCAGGGGAGTGATAAATTGAACTGACAAACACCATGGAAGGATCTGTCCCAGCTGTCCAGTCCTGTTTTTTCTTTCACCCTTCCTCATGCTGCCATGTCTCCTTATTCGATTGTGTGTTTGCAGTTACATAGTCGCCTTCTGTGCTTCTTAGCCCAGCTGTGTCAGATCCAGACGAGCAAGAGGGAGCGAGTCCGAACTGGGTTGCACAGAAAGCGCACAAACCCTGCAGACATGGAGCATTGAAAATGAAGTCACTGTGATCCACAGTCCCGAGAGTCTCTCTGTGCTTGTCTTTCATATTTTGCCCCTTAGTCCCACACAGCACTGCACAGTCCAAGTCCTTCCAACCTCCCCTTCACGGCTTGTATGAGTGTGTGTGTGTGTGTGTGTGTGTGTGGTGCAGAGATGGCTAATCTGAACGGCCTCCAGAATCCTTCCTCGAAAAGACCATCGTTGCTGCTTAGACGTCTGTTGGATGACATTTATGAGCGTGTGAATGTGTTTGTTTAAGCATGTAGATTATGTGAGAGTGTGAGCTCACATTTATGAGATGTAGTGTTGAAGTGCTGGCAAAATGAACACACACACAGTCACGGAGACGTAGCGGAGGAGCGGAGCTGATTGTCGGCTGCTGCTTTTGGGCGCTGCAGAGTCCTGAGAGTCTATTGAACCCTGGGCCAACAGAGTCTGAGCACAAACAGAGAGGAAGAAACACAAACGTTAACCAGGAACGTTCACTGTACAGGTCTGGTATTTCCAAGTAATTTACCAACAAATATACTGTTGCTTTAATGCAACAAATAAAACCAATCCAGGTAAGAAGCTTCAGAATCCGTGTATGGTTCGTTCTTTGGTTTTTCCGTTTCAAAACAAAAACGGAATAACCAAACAAGCTTTGGTTATTCCGTTTTTTTTCGTTTCAAAACGAAATTACAAAAAATGGTTTTTAAACCGTTTTTCTGTTTTTCCGTTTTTAAAACGAAATTAGAAAAACGGCAATTGCAAAAATAAAAAAAAGGTGTACGTTTTGGTTTTTGCGTAAACCAAAACAAGCTTTTATTTTGTTATTCAACACGAGAGCTTATGGCGGAACCGTCTCCATGGCGACGCAAAACATTACTGATTTCAGAGTGTGATTTTCCTCTCTCAAAAAGTTTGATAATCAATTCAGAAAACGGTTCAAGTGCAGCCATTGCCTATTATTTAGGAATGGTTTGTTTTTATGCCGTCTTTCTCCGCTGTAAAATTTATTCTTTGGCGACTTCCGGTACGTCATTTCCGGTATCGCTACAAATTAAAACAACAAGCGTATTTTATTTTTATTTAGATCGCAAAGCAAAAATCAAACGCTGTTGATTTTCTATTATTTCGATGTTGCATTTTTTAGATTTAGGTTTTAAAAACGGAAAAACAGAAAAACCGTTTTGGTAACTGAAGAACTAATGTGCCGGGAGTTCAGTATTCATTTCCGGTTCCGCCATAAGCTCTCGTGTTGAATAACAAAATAAAAGCTTGTTTTGGTTTACGCAAAAACCAAAACGTACACCTTTTTTTTTATTTTTGCAATTGCCGTTTTTCTAATTTCTTTTTAAAAACGGAAAAACAGAGAGAAAAAAAACGTTTAAAAACCGTTTTTGTAATTTCCTTTGAAAACGAAAAAAACGGAATAACCAAAGCTTGTTTGGTTATTCCGTTTTTGTTTTGAAACGGAAAAACCAAAGAACTAACCATACACGGATTCTTCAAATAATGCTTGCTTTATTCGCTCTGATCCAATGAAACTGTGTAGTGAGGCTGTTGACAGAGCTGCTAAATAAAAAACTAAAAACAAAACAACACCCACAGTTGCATCAAGAGGTGATGACACTTCGGACAGGGACGTAAAAACAAATGCACATTTTTACAGTGCCTCTGTAAAATGTCTTGACATCGGTGAGAAATTATTTGAAGGTATAGTAACAAGGACATGTAGTTTGTGCTGACCTAAATACCAAACAGTTTGGTGCACCTTGAATTGCATGAATGTGGCTGATGCAAGACACGGTGTTCACGTCTCGGCACACCATTCAGTGTAAAACACTTGGGGAGTTACATCTGTTTCTCAGTAATGTCTCTTTGAGCTTTTACAAATTATGTAACGTCTGTCCTTAGTTTCAATATGCCACCTAGCTCAGTACAAGCTAGGTTTGATTCACTCCTCAGCACCTGCAGAGATCTTCTGCTCCAAGATGTGACCAATGCCTGACGTTCCATCAGTCAAAAGTCTGTGTGGCAAGTTCCTGGACTTGGTCACTTGTTTGGTAGCTTTTAATAGAAGTGTTGCACTGAGAGATATCAGGACAGGTGTTTAAATACTGAGAATGTTTGACACTTGGATATTCTTAATTAAATTATTTGGTTTCTGAAGGTAATGTTTGAGGCTTCAAAGCATCACTTTTCAGTTTTAGAGTTTTACTTTTGCAACTCAATGCCACGCAAATCCGGACAAAAATGTACTAGTGATTTAATTTTGAAATGCCTAAACTGTCCAGCCCTAAACATAAGCGCAATGCTCACAGCAGCTTGGAAATGGTTTATCACCTGTAAATTGCTTCAATAAACAAGAACAAAACATAATAAAAATGTCTGCTAAGTGACTACATGAAACAACAACTTGGGACTCAGTGTTGTCTTTCTCTGTAAAATGTTGAATCAAAGTCAAAGTCAAAGTCAACTTTATTGTCAGAACTGCAATATGTACAGGACATACACAGGATTGAAATTGTGTTTCTCTCAGTCCCTTGGTGCAACAGTAACCATTTAAACACTAAAACACTGAAACATTTAATAAACATAAGCATAAAATAGTAAAAGTGTAACACTGTCCTGAGTTTTTGCATAGTAGTATAAAAGTATGAAAATTTACACCAACACTAAAACACTAAACATTTAATGAACATAAGCATAAAATTAATGAAAATACTATTTTGACCAGATTTGTCTGTAATAGTAGTGAGAAATAGATGCAGTCTCAGTAATTTAGTATTTCAGTAACCTAAATTATGTACAATCCATCCATTATCCTTTACTCGCTTCTTTTTTTTTCTTCAGATCGCAGGATCACTGGTTCCCATGTCCAGCAATCACTGCGCGAGGGACAGGGGACACCCTGGACAGGTCTCCAGTCCATCACAGGGACATATAGAGACAAATGAGACAAACAACCATTCACTCTCTCACTCACACCTAGAGAAAATTTAGAGTTACCAATCAGTCTAACATGCATGTTTTTGGTCTGTGGGAGGAAACCAACGTTACCCGAGAAAACCCACGCATGCACGGAAAGAACATGCAAACTGGATTTGAAATTAGACAACATGCTCGCTGAGAGGCAGCAGCTCTACCAACCGTGCCACCGTGCTAGCCCCAAATTGTGTACCATTATTTTTTTATTTTAAAGTAGGAAATAAAAAAGCAGGAAAAGTGTAGAGTGCCCTCTCCAGGTCAGGAAGGAGGTCCTGCCCCAAGTAGAGGAGTTTAAGTATCTCAGGGTCTTGTTCATGAATGGGGGGGAAATGGAGCGTGAAAGATTGATAGGTGGACCGGTGCGGCATCTGCAGTGAAGCGGGCGCTGTACCTGTCCGTCGTGGTGAAGAGCGAGTTGAGTCAAAACACAAAGCTCTCAATTTACTGGTCGATCTACACTCCCACCCTCATCTATGGTCATGAGCTTTGGGTTGTGTCTGAAAGAACGAGATTGCGGAGACAAGCAGCCGAAATTAGTTTTCACTGCAGGGTGTCTGGACTCTCCCTTAGAGATAGGGTGAGAAGCTCAGTCATCCGGGAGGGACTCGGAGTAGAGCCGCTGCTTCTCCACATCGAGAGGAGCCAGTTGAGGTGGCTCGGGCATCTGGTTAGGATGCCTCCTGGACGCCTCCCTGGTGAGGTGTTCCGGGCATGTCCCACTGGGAGGAGACCCAGAGGAAGACCCAGGACACGCTGGAGGGACTATGTTTCTCGGCTGGCCTGGGAACGCCTTGGGATTCCCCCGGAGGAGCTGCTCCAAGTGGCTGGGGAGAGGGAAGTCTGGGCCTCCCTACTTAGGCTGCTACCCCCGCGACCCGACCCCGGATAAGCGGAAGAAGATGGATGGATGGATG
>JBBPBX010000718.1:64836-88977 GCA_038048925.1 Garcialebias charrua | reverse complement strand
TATATGTATTACAAATGTCAATATTTCAAGGGACCATTTATTGTAGGAAACAGCTCAAATGTAATGTACAAGTTCTAGCCTTTTCAGCTACTTTGAATTCAACCAACCAGCAGGGTGAAATTGTTACAATTGGGAAAAAGACATATTGACAGGAGAGTCTGCAATAAATGTTTTAATATTCTGGCCACCACCAGAGTCTGAGTGTGCATGACAGATCCATAAAGCATGGTATGAGTACACACAATATTTGAAGCTTGTTGGATCCACCAATAAATTATAAAGCATTAAGAGGCTAATAATTAGAATTACTCACCTCCTCGCACTCAAAGTCATCAGAGGGGATGCACTTCTGACCTCCATCCTGAAAAACACCAACTCGTTGTGAGACACACGCAATTCATTATTCTAATATACCATTTGAGTGACTTGCGTAAATGAAAAGTACATGTTGAGGATGTAAACGAGAACTGAGGATATTTATAATAAGAGATAATATCTCTAGAAGGTTTTTGTCTACCACAGATAAGAAGTGACATTAAAGAGAGCGAGCAAGAGAGAAAAAAATAAAATTCTTTCCACACAGTGTAAATTACTTTTGTTTAAGTATTTTGTGCTTGTTTCTTGCTCTATATCTTTTCACTGTTTCCACTCTGCATGATAGACATTACAGAACATCATTATGCTACTCTGCTTGTTATCCAGCATCTAAATTAGGACTCTTTCTGAAATGCACCATGTAATCTCCTGGTCTTTTAACATTATCCTTCCTTAAAGCCTGCTTTATCCTGATTGGCCAACTTCAGCATGCATACTGAGAGATGGTGTTTGTGAGTGCAACCTCATCTGAAGGCCTATTTAAAAGTTTAAAAGTGAACTGTGAGCCTACTATGTAGCAATTTACCCCTTTAATCCAAACTAAAATTCTCCTTTATTGTTATTTAAATGACAGAAAATGGCTAAAAACACAGATAAGAGGTTTCTATCATTGCCATGAAGCAATGAAGCAGTAAAGATGACAAAGACACACAAGCAAAACAGGTCTCAACTTTATGACCGAGGTCAAATTAAATCTCGTGGATTTAAACGGTTGTTAAGATTAGTTTTTGTTGTGGGTTTTAGGCTTAGCGTTTCTAAGTTCAAGTTGGACAATGCGACTTATAGGGTGGGAAATATGGTAGTTTAAACCTGATTAGTTTATTTACTAACTTGTGTTTGGACGACCTTATTATCCCATGAAGTCGGTGAGTTTGTGAGATCTTTGTCTTTTGTGGAGTCATTGAACGCCTTGTAAGGTTTGATCTGATTTCGATGTACCCATTTAGCAATTGGCTCTTTGCGGCCTTTGCTGATTTTGATTTCGTAGACGACTGAGGACACTTTGTCTGTTATCAGATGAGGTCCAGTCCACCTGGGCATTAGTTTGCGGGCGAGAGTTCCGGTCCCGGACTCTCCTTTCCCGGTTGCTGGGGCGAACGTATAGTACCAGACTCTGTCTCCCACTTGGAGTTCATTGTGAGAGGCCTTCTGGTCGTAGTACGCCTTGCGTCCTTCAGCGGATTTTTCCAGGTTTTTCTGGGCGAAAGCAAAAGTGTTTCTGAGGTGTACATTCAAATCTTTCATGTATTGTTGTGTAGTGTAGGCTGTCGCCATGGCGGCGTCGCCTGGTTGGTACAACAGGTGTAGAGGGAGAGTCATTTGTCGACCGGTCATCATCTCGAAGGGAGAGATGCCAGTTGATGTGTGTGGAGTGGCTCTTATGGCCATGAGGACCAGAGGGAGTTTCACGTCCCAGTCCTTGTGGTTTGCAGCCACGTATTTCTTCAAAATACTCACCACAGTTCTGTTTGCTCTCTCTACTTGGCCTGAAGCCTGTGGGTGGTAGCCGACATGAAAGTTGGCCTTGACGCCTAGCGTCTTCCACAGTTCTTTCATCACTTCACCTGTGAAGTGTGTACCTTGGTCTGAGTTCACCCTAAGGGGAAGTCCAAACCTTGAGAATATATGATTCATTAACAACATAGCAGTAGTTTGTGCTGTGTCGTTAGGAGCTGGTAGGCATTCTACCCATTTGGTGAATGCACAGGTTACCGTGAGAAAATATTTATTTCCTCTAGAGCTCTTAGTGAGTGGTCCAACCCAGTCGATCTGGAGGTCAGACCATGGGAATGCAATGCCTCTGCTTTGCAGTGGTGCTCTGTGAAGTGGTCTGGTTGGCTGAAACTGGCCACAGACCACGCACCCTTCAATGTAGTCCTTGACATCCTTTTTCATTCCAGGCCAATAGGCAATTTGTTTTAATGCCGTCAGCGTGGCTTTATCTCCTTTGTGTCCTGCGGACGGGAGATCATGGGCATGAACTAACATCACCCCCCTTTGGTCATGGGGAACCACGAACACAGGTGAGGACGTTGGTCCATGAGCGAAAGTTAAGATGCCCTTGATTAGTTTTAGCTGTTTGCGCAGCTGATAGAGGACCTTAAGGTCTGGATCGGAATCCAGGTCGTCTTTAGACGGACTATTTTTGTTCGGATCAGTCAGGTACAGTATCATGGAGTTGATAGCAGGATCCGACTTCTGTAGTTGGATGATGTCTGGGTCAGTCAGTGCAGGTCGTACAGAGACTGCGTTGTCAGCAGGTCTGGCTGCGGCCTGTGCACGTGTGACTGCCATAACTCTGACTGAAGGTTGTGTTTGCAGAGTCTCGATTAACCAGGAGGGGTCGAAGGACCATAGAGGACCTTCGTCGGCTCCTTCCTTGGCTAAGGAATCTGCAATGTCATTGTAGTACTTGTCATCGCCTGGGACTCTAGAATGCCCTGGAACTTTCTTCCAGTAGATCTGTAAGTCGTGTGATGTCACCAAGTGATCACACGCTATGAAAAGCTCTTTGTGTTTGACCACTTTTCTGTCGCTTGTTAGGAAACCGTTCTGTTTCCACACAGCAAGGTGACAAGCGAAACTCAAACGAGCATAGTTAGAGTCAGTGCAGATGACTAGGGTCTTGATGGAGCGTGCTACTACCATCTGGAGAGCTATTAGGATTCCTGCAATCTCAGCGTACTGAGAAGTCTGAGAGCCTAATTTGTAGCTGAAGGTAATCTGTTCTTGGTCTTGGAGGAGGACCCCTCCAACACCTGCCCTACAGATTTTGTCGCGGAGGAATGAAGATCCATCCACGTACAATGTTGTCATATCTTTGCAGATATTGTCATCAAAGAAGTGGTGGTTCGGGTCTTCAGTCACAGGGGTTTTTTCCTCAGCCAACGGCTGGGTCGCTGGTACATCTTGTGTACACTTTTGGCAGAGTGCCAAGTCTGTCCCCAGATGTGACTTCTTGTTTTGACCATAACGTATGTCTAGGTTAAAACTTTGAAGCGCCATGAGCCACGTTGCAACACGAGAGTTTGTTACCACACCATCTCTGATGCGTTGGCTGTTCAGGAACGTCACTGGCTGGTGTTGTGTTTCCACAATGATTTTCTGTCCACCAATGTAGCTGGAGAAATGTTTTACTGCCCACACTGTGGTCAGTAGAGCTTTCTCACAGTCTGAGAATCTCAACTCGGGGCCCGCCATCGTTTTGCTGGCGTAGGCTACTACACGTTTGTCTCTGTCGTGTATTTGGTACAGACCTGCACTTATGCAATGAGCTGAGAAGCCCACTTCCAAGTAAAACTCTTTGTTGTAGTCTGGGTAGACTAAACATGGGGCTGACTTGATCCTGTTTATAAGAGCGTCCATTGCCTGTTGCTGTTTGTCAGTCCAGACAAATGGAACGTCTTTCTTTAGGAGTTCAGTCAGTGGCTTTGCAAGGTCTGCATAGTTCTCTATGAACTGGTTCGAGTAGTTACACACGCCAAGAAAACTTTGTAGTTCTTTGAGATTGGTGGGGACTTTGAGATTGTCAAGGCCTTGGGTGCGAGTCAGCTGTGGTTGTACTCCGTCTGGACCTACAAGTAGGCCAACGTAGTCCACCTTGGTTCTGCACCACTGGCACTTCGACAGTGATATTTTAGCACCAGCAGTTGTCAGCTGATTCAGAACGTGGTCGATTTCGGCCAGATGTGAGTCCAGTGTTGGCTGCCTCAAAAGGACATCATCCACATAAATCAGTGTCCCACGCTCGCGGGCGTCTGGACATGCTTTGTTCAAGAAGATGTTGAACTCTGCAGGTGAGTTAGCGTAGCCAAAGGGACACCTATTGAAGGTGTATTGACGGCCACCAAAAGTGAAAGCTAGTTTGTATTGATCCTCGTCGCGCACAGGAATGGTCCAAAAACCAGAGGCGATGTCAAGGGTCGAAAAGTACTTACCATTGGTGACCTTGGGCAACTCCTGTTGGAGCTGCGTCATAGGCCATCTGGATAAGGGAACTTGTTTGTTTAGCTTTCTGTAGTCTATAGTAAGTCTCCACTTACCATTTGGTTTTAACACCGGCCATAAAGGCGCAGAGTAAGTGCTGTTACAGTATCGGATGATACCTTTTCCTAACAGGTCATCAATGATTTCCCTGATAGGTTGATGTGCTGCCAGAGGAATCTTGTATTGTCTGACAAATGCAGGTGGAGCATCAGGCGGGGTTGGAATGCTCACTGTGTGGAGCGTGGTCAACCCACAATCCATCGAGTCAGTTGAGAATGATTTTTCATATTTTAGCAGAACTTTGCGAAGTTTGTCCCTGTCTTCATCAGTTTTCAAGGCGTCGGCCTGGGCGACCACCTGGTCAATCTGTGAAGCAATTGAGAGGGGTTCTTGTTCTTTGGGGAGCTCCATTGAGTCCCTTTCAGTGTCGTGAAACCTGTTTACAGGTAGTGCACTGTAAGTTTGGGGGCATAGACTGCCTCCTTTGTTGAAACCGAACCTGCGGACAGTGTCCTGGTCGGCCTCAGTGGGGGAGAAAAGAGCTATGGCCTGTGTTGGTTTCGTGAACAAGACTTGCCCCGTGTGTTGATTTGGGATCAAGTTTTCTGGGAGTCCTCCCAGAAATGGAATGCTTAGCTCAAAATCATGAAAATCAGTAGAGATCAACCATCCTAGCTGTGTGTTTTTTGGGATCAGTACCTCTTCTGTGCTTGTGTTGCACACAGCAACAGTCGTGGTTCTGCAGTCGAGGGTCACTTGGCATGTGGCCTCCATGGACAGTCCTAAGTTGAAAAACATAGGAGATGGTTGAAAGTATGCCTGTTTTGTGCTAATAGCTTGTCCTTTCATGATGTGACACATCACTGGCTTGTTCATAACCTGTGGTGGTACCGCAGTGTTATGGCTGTTAGCAATCTGACAGACCTCTGGAATGGTCTGTCCAGCTTTAAGGTTCTCTGTGGTCAGCACAGGAGAGTCCTTCGTGGCTGTATCCAGTGACCACAGTACATTGTTGTTGATGTCCACTCGGACACCTAATCTTACCAAAATGTCGGAGCCTATGTAGGTTGCATGTGGTAAGTTCGGGACCACGAGGAACGGGTGATCCAGTTCTCGTTGGTTCCAGATTAGTTTAAGGTCAATGATCCCTTTAGCGGTCATTACCTGTTTATCGTTGGGGTCTAGCGAAAAGCGGAAAGCCTTTCTGTTCATTCCTAGACCCAACTGTTTCTTAACCAAGGTTCCAAAGAAAGCTTGGCTGATCGCTGATTTCTCCGTCCAAGGGGACAGAACAGCATCATCGGTGTGGGATCCTTGAATCTCAACACCATTGACTACCTGTGGTAGGTAGTGTCCGGTGAGTGCCAACTGTTTCAGCTCGCAGAGGGGGCTCTCTTGTTGGGCCTCTACTGCCTCACCTGTAGTTGAAGGTTCACCCACAGGGATTGTGCTCTCGTCTGAGCATTCCCTTTTGCCTTCCGCTGTACCTGCCGTTAGACGGTCAGTGTTACTCTGTGTAGGCATATCGATCGGCAGTGGTTGACTCACTCTGGTCCACATTGACTGATCGCCATAATCTATAACCGCGTCGAAGCGGTTTATAAAGTCCTGGCCAACCAAAAATGGGCATGAGTCAACGGTGGACACGTATACCGGGTGGTATAGTGTCGTTACACCAATCTGCATGTGAACCATTGCTATAGCTGTTAGGGTTGTACTCGTCTCCGAGAGACCCTGCAAAACTATAGCACATTCTCTGAGGGGTATTTCCCTGTCAACACCGTTAGCGGCCAGCCGTAGCTCTTCTAACAGTGTGGGTGACATAACGGATATGTCTGCCCCACCATCCAAGAGGGCCTCTTTTCTGAGGACCCCTTCCAACGTGATGGACAGGTAAGCCTTCTTAGCGGGCCCCTTTCTGATAATGTCACACAGGAACTTACCAGGTTTTCTCTGACGTTTATCACGCCTACCCCCGACTGTGTGACCTTCATTTATCAGTACTGTTAGTGCAGACACACATGGGTCTGACTGTTCAGTTCGTGGCGAGCCACTTTCAGCGGTGAGTGAGCTTTCCCCCCCTTGCTCTGACGAGGGTTGCTCAGACTCCGTAACAATGAAGTCATGGTTACAGTCAATGTTTTGTTGACTGTCACATTCTGGACTGTCAATGATTTGACTGTCATTACCCTGATTGTCAGCAACCTGACCATCAGTATCTTTGTGACTGCCAGCAACTGTGGCATTGTTGTTATTTGTGTGCTCTGAGCATCTGTCAACGACAGTGCTGCACAATACTCCAGGCTTGTTATCCTTGCCTGTATCATCCAAATCTTTTAAAAACCGACGTAATTTCTCCATGTCCTCTGGGGACAGAGAATTACGGCCTTTCCTCTGGGACTTTTGCGACTTTTTTCCTGTCTCGGACTGTTCTGTTCGAGGGGTAGGAGGAGCAGGTCCACGGCTCGGGGGTCCCTTCCGGGACCACCCTGGTTTCGGGGGTCCCCTCTGGGACCGCCCTTGGTTCGGGGGTTCCTGCTGGGACCACCCTTGGTTATATGGGTTACCCCTGTACCCATAATCTGTACTCCTTGGACGCGCACCCCCCTTTTGATCCTTTTGTTCACCCTCCGTGTTTTGTCTGAGCCACCCTGGCTTCTTTCTCCAGCGGATACCCCCACTTTGTGGTTTGTCGGGTTGAAAGGTCTGTTTCTTTTCGCCTGTCGGTGGATAGGGAGCTGGTGCTCGCGTCCCTTCCAGTTCCAGCGATTGGGGTTCGACTCTCGCACTCGTGAACACCTCTACGGGTGTTCTGCATTCCATGCGGGCCTCGAAAACATTTACGGCGCATTGTTTCATTTCCTTGATGGTTTTGTCTCTGAAATTAGCCATCACTTGTACTGACTCTTTTATATCAGGGTGGAGGTTTTTACCGAAAAGGTATTTAAAACCTACTTCGTCCTCCATGCCCGGTTCATTGCGATTACCAAAGAAAGCCTGGAACATTCTCTGGTAATATGCCTGTGGATGCTCTTTCTTACCTTGCACGACCTTCTCGGCATCAGGGTAGCCACCAGGCCCCATGTTTGGAGTGAACTCTCGTATAAGAGTATCACGCAACAGTTTGTAATCTGTTTTCATGGCGTCTGGTTGGCGATCAATGAAGGCATATACAGGCCAGTCTGCGGTGAGCCTGATCAGTGCAATTTTATCCTCAGCAGTAGCATTTGGAAAATTACCCAGTTGGAAGTCAAGAGAGTCTAGGTAGGTCTTTGTATGGATTGAACCCAACGGCCCTGGCTCAAAGCGTTTAATGTATCTAGAAAGCTTCTGGAGTTCAGGTATTGGAATAGAAAGGTTAGCACCATTGCTATTCCCATTTACCTGTGATCCATGTGCAGGTGTTGTTGTTGAGGACGCAAGTCCCTGCTCCGACTGGCGGGTCTTAACAGGTACGGTGAGCAATTCTGCATTACCGCGTGGAGGTGGTGGGGGTGTGAAGCCTTGAGACTGCTTTGCCACAACATCCACCCATCTTTCCCTTTCTTTAAAAAGGTTTTCTTTAGTTAAGGTCAGTTCCACCTTACTTTCAGTCACTTCTCTGCGTAAACAATCAACTTCAGTTTGTAGCGCTGTGCACTGTTCACTGAGTTTTTTATTTTCCTCGAATTGAGTGCTCTCTTTTAGTTGTTCTTTTAATCTATCATACTCAATTTTCAACCTTGTGCACAGGTTGTGGGTTTCTTCTCTTTTTTCCTTGTTCTCTTGTAATTCTCTAGACAGCGATTGTATTTCTTGCTGTAATTTTTCATTCTCCCTGACAGACTCGTCATATTTTCGTCCTCTGGAACGAATGTTTTCCTCATATGACTGTGCTTGCGACTGTATTTCATTTTTTAAACGTTCAGTCTCTGTATTTGTCGTTTTCTGGTATGACACAAAATCTGAAGTGGTACCTTCGTGTTTAGTTTTCTCATCAGCCAGTTTCTCCTCAAGGTCCACACACCTCTCCACTTCATGGTCCAGTCTGGCCTTCAACAGAAGGGCCAATTTGGCTAGACGGTCGGCGCTGAGCTTTTTCCCATCTTTTTTGAGAATGCTTGTTGTTAGATTTTCTAACTCTGTGTTCAGAGTGGAGGTGTCCATTGCTGCTATCTCCTCACCGTACTTCACGAGGGGTTTAGTTAGCAGCTTTAAGGCATTATCAACACAATCTGTGTCCTCTGACTCAGTGTCTGAATCCTCCTGCGCTGGGATTTTCTCCTCACCATCAGCATCCTTCAAGGATGAGGATGGTACAACGTCATCTGATTGTGTATCCATATTTGTTTTGAGTCTGTAAAAATCAACAAGCTGGTACATGCAGGTGTTATTCGAAAAAGAAATTCGTTATCAAATTAACCTCTACTGTTTTAAATGTACACAGAAAAACGTTAAAAATGCTATTTTTAACCAAAAGTGTACAGTGTACGCCAATGCTGTTTAAAATTTTGAATGTGGAAATGCTCTGCTCTCCATCAACTTTTCTTTTTTATTTAATTTGAAAATCAAATAAAAGATGCTTTTTGAGTGTTATTTTAAATCTCTTCAGTATTTAAAACGAGCATCAATTGTTCGTCTGTACCTCTGTTATTCAAAAATTCTTTATTTAAAATAAACAGGATTTTTTGTTTGTGTACAGAACAATTTTAAAGCTGGTAATTTTTACCATAAAAATTGCTGACTTTATGAGGTGTTGAGAGAAAACTCATCTATTAACGTCCAGCAGGGGGCAGCGTCGAGTATGTTATCACGAAGCGACTGAGTTTAAATCAGTACATGGAAAGAAAACAACCTATTAGGGTTAGTTTTCAGTAAGAACGTGATAATTGCTCGAACCGCGTTCTTGTCAGAGACAAGTTTATGTTGCTAGACAGGGTTGATGGCTTCAGATGAGTGTTTAAGTGTGTGTTCGTGTGTGAACGAGTGTGAACCAGCGAGTGTGACCTGTCACTCAAAGTGCGGCACCTGGAAGTGACGACAAAAATGGGCGGGCCAACGCAGCGTGCGTAGCGCGTCACCAGCTTCAGTGCTTGCGAGGCGGAGCTCGCTACAACATACGTGGCGTCAACAAATCAATCACAGCGTCAGTAGTTCATTCTACAAGCATACATGGCGAATGTAGTTCCTTACCTTCGACCAATGTCGTGCCGGAAATGACGACAAAATGGGCTGGTCGCAACGGCGTGCGACGTGATTGACAGCACACAACAGCGAATCAGCGTTCGCTACAAGAGTGGTGGACAGCACACAACAGCGAATCAGCGTTCGCTACAAGAGTGATTCACAGCACACAGCACTCGTATCATCCAATCACAGCTCATAAACAGACATGTAGACACACGTCTTCTTAACGCTAGTTTGCACAGCAGAAAACAACTTCACAGCTCTTTAAACAACTCAAACGCTACAATTTAACTTCCCAAAATGCTGAAACATGCGGCGCACATCTAGACAGGCCAACTTAGTCACGCTCAGTAACCCAGCACTGCAGCTGTTGAACAACACGGACTCTCACGGAGTCACTCAAGGTCGGTTCCGGTCCACGTTAGAGGAGCAGAAAACTCGGGTCAGAACCCATTATCCGACAACGTTCTAACATATATGCTGCTTCGACCTTCTTTAAAATGTAAAATACCACAACAGCAATCTTGTAGATGTTAAATTAGCTTCCAGGCACTATGACTCGGCGGTCATTTCAACAAAGCTCCGTACAGGAGTCTGTGCGAGTGAGCTGGATCGGAACCGAACCAGAACCTCCACAGACTACGGCTGACAAAAACTTCACCTGAATGCTTCCAACAGCGTGTAACAGAGTTGAAACAATAATAATCTCACAGCTTCAAATGATAAAAACATGCAGAATCTGCCTGTCTTGAACACCTCAGCCAAATTATTATCCTCAGAGTTTAAAACTTGGATCCCACTATGCCAACCATGACGTTACAGTTCATGAGAGATTACAGATACATCGACAAACTTTAGAAGCCGATACGAGGCCACCAGATGTAAAGGGTTTAGAGGGGGTCAGTTTAATACTGACCTCCTTTTTACCTTAATTTACTTATTCAGATTGAATAGTAATTTCACGGATTCTCTTCTTTTTCAGTTTATTCAATATTTCTGTGATCTTTATGATGGATAAATAAACAGAGCCATTAAGTGACAATGGACACGTTAACTTAGTTTGATATGTCAAAGAGACACTATCATTTATTTAAAATAAATCAACTAAATTAACACCATTACACTTGATTGACATGATTTCACTTTCTTTCAATTCAAATACGTCAGCACACTTGATTTAACACAACAGACATAAATACTAGATGTTACACATATTTAGTCTGAGGGGCTCTTCAGCTTAAAATAGTTTCCAGCTTAAGATTGAGAGGGAAAGGGAAAAGGAGGAATAAGAGGTTGGAGAGATTAAGTTATTTATCTCGAGTGTAACCAGAGATGACACTTTCCATCCGACTTCGGCTAAATCCCAGGTACGTTTGTAAACAGCTTTACCTTTTGACGATGCGTCTGATAAAGATATTACCAGCCTCCCAGGTGCACAGAGTCCTTCCGGCCCTCGTACGTCTGAACTGGTCGTTTACTTCCAACGTCTCCTCGGATCCGCGTCAGCCGTCAGAAACATGTGGCAGCTTCTGGCCGACTTCAAGACGAGATGTTTCTCAAAGAAAGTTCATTAGGAACTTTGGAGCTTTTGCTCGGGGAACTGGATGGAGGCGTCCATCAGTTCTAGCTGACAAGTTAGTCTTTGGCTCTTGACCAAGCTTGACCAGCTGCAAGGCAGAGAGCTTTCAGGTCTCTGTCCATTCGAACTCTCTGTCCATTCAAAGACTGAAGCGTTTCCGCACAGTTAGAACTTAAAAAGAGACTTAGAGAGGAGAGAAACTTGTCTCTTTTTCATTGGTCCACTCGTTATCACTATTCAAGGTGAAATTCAGCACAGAGAAGGAAATTGTTTAGGAAAAGTATCTGAGTGAGAGACTTTCAGACGCTAGATGAGAGTTTTAGCTGAAACTCGACAAAAACAATTTCAGTGTAAGTCAGTTTGACATTTTAGCTGAACTTTGACACCTTTTCACTTGCAGAAATGACACATTGATGTTTCACATTTAAAGAATAACAGCATATAACATATATCATGAAAATGACAAAAGTTATTCTTTTGATTACATTAGAATAAAATCAAAGGTAGAAATAGTCTCTTTTGGTGACTATATTCTGATTACAACTAATGGAATGATTTTGTGATAAATGTCTTGCTTTACTGAGAGGTCAGTAAAGATCATCTCTGGACAGTTCAAAAACCTTAATTTGACTCTGGGTAGGTCCACTACAGCTACAAGGAGATCTTGGAGGAGAAGAAGATGGAGTCAGTCTAAAGCAGCATGCAGCAGTATTTCAAGAAAGTACAGAGGCCTGCAACAGATCCTGTGCCATCTACCTCTGCTGCAGCTGCCTCTCCTGACTCACTGGCCACTCCTGATTCACCTGCACCATCAACCTCCCAATAAGCCTGTCTCCCTCCCCTGCAACGCCCCTTCCATCAAGGTAAGGAAATGTTCTTTTTTCTTATTTTATATGTTATAACTCAGCTGCCTCTGTTGACCCACCTGTCCCTCTTCACTCAACAGCACCAGTATCACCAGCATCACCAGCACCTGGCCCTCCACCTGAGCTGCCTCTCTGGACTCACCTGCCCCTCCTCACTCACCTGCAGCAGCATCACCAGCACCTTCTTCCCTCGCAATAAGCCTTTCTCCCTCCTCTGCAACGCCCCTTCAATAAAAGTAAGGACATTTTATTTTCTGTTTTTATTTCTTTTTTTATAGTACCTGTACTGTACACTACTGTTTGTTTTTTTTTACTGTTTTTTTAATTATTAAACGTACTGTGCAGTACGGTACTGTTGTACAGTACTTTATATGTGTTTTTTGATGAATGTGTAGGGTACTGTGTTAGCTAACCGCTTGGAAATAAAGTTCTGTACATGTTTATCAAAGTCAAGTCAAAGTCAAAGTCAACTTTATTGTCAAAACTGTAATATGTACAGGACATACACAGGATTGAAATTGCATTTCTCTCAGTCCCTCGGTGCAACAGTAACCATTTAAACACTAAAACACTGAAACATTTAATAAACATAAGCATAAAATGAAATAATAAAAGTGTAATACTGTCCTGAGTTTTTGCATAGTAGTTTTTGCATAGTAGTAGTATGAAAGTATGAAAAGTTACACCAACACTAAAACACTAAACATTTAATAAACATAAGCATAAAATGAAATAATAAAAGTGTAATACTGTCCTGAGTTTTTTGCATAGTAGTATAAAAGTGTAAAAAGTATATCTATAAAATAAAATGAAAGTTCTGACATTGACATTTGTAATAGAGTGACAAAGCAGCATATGAAGTTAATGTACACAGTATATGTATGAGGTAGTTTATATTGATGTAGAGGTAAAGTGGCATATGCAATAAGGCTAGTAAAAATTATGGACCAGTATGTACGCTTGTTTTGTCTCACGTTGAAAAACGGGTGTGCGGCGCTGCCTAGTAATGCATGTTCCGTCTTAAGTCAAAAACCCGGGTTCACGTCCCGTTCAATGCGTTCTGACTTACGTCGAAATTCGCTTTACGATGCCGCGTAGGAACGGCACTCCGTCGTAAGTCGAGGACTACCTGTAATTCAAATAGACTGCAGCAGAAAAATCTGTATTTTTTCTCACAATGTTGAGATATCAACAAAGAAATGAGCCGCCCAGTGAGAGACTGGCTTGTCTGCTGGAAAGGCCACACCACAAACATCTTCCAAGCTTTTTTTTTTACAGGATCTTCCTCTGAGCACAATTTGTCCACCTTTCCTTAACTCATCCTTTCCATCCTTTTTTATCCTTAACCATCATCCTTCATCAGTACCAATATACCATATCCTCCTATCCTCCTCATCCCTTTTCATCCCTTTCATTTACCTCAACTTTTTTCAGGTTTGCACATTGCTCATCTTTAGGAAATATACTCCAAATGGCTAGGTCTGATTCTGCCCTATCTATCCATGTGTCCAGTCCAGTACAGTATTTCAGACCTCCCCATCTCTCAGCTGGCCTGTAAGTTTGTACCCTGAGTCAGAACCCCCATGCCAAGAACAACAAGGCTCAGCCTTCAGATCAACTCTTCACTTTGAATGAACCCTTTGTTGTGGCGTGGGCCCTGATGGTGAAAAACAAAATGTGTTTCATCTATACAAAAAAATTGTACTACTACTATAAAGTGAATTGTCACTAAAACCCACTATGCATTGAAATATTAGTTACTAAATTAATTAAATAGGTCACCTGCTTAATTTTCCAAATCTTTGAGGCTGCTTCCTCCGTGAGATGTCCATGAAGACAACGGATGTAGCGTCACTTTCTGATAAAGTCATGACGATGTTAGAACATGCCTCGACAATCACTCCGTTGATTGGTTCATAGTGGATGTTGGGAATGTGGAGGTAGGAGACCATACTGCTGTGTTCACTGAGGTCCTTCAAAGAGCAGATAAAATTAACATGCTTAATGACTTGTATGGATCTGCATGTCAAAGCTTCTTGTCTCACTTAAAAACGACAAATAAAACACTTATTCCCAACAATGTATCACCGTGATTTAGAGGAAGCAACCTACTGGAAAGAAGATCCGCTGTGGGCCTTTTTCAGTTTTGGATGGATCCTTGAACAGACCTTTGGATGGGTTCAGAAACCACATCAGGTGGACTCCTCCCTTTTCATCTCCCAGGATCAGCAGTGGAGGCTTGTCCGGACACTTCAATAAAAACCTACTCAGGTTAAAATGACAAATCCTCTGCTGTCTAAGCAAACTGACCCAGCTGCAACATTTTACATGCATAATGGTCACACCTGTACATCATGCGAGAAAAAAAGTGAAGTCAGGACACAACACAACGAAACCTTAGAAGGTGAAAATACTTCTTCTGGAATATTTATTTATTTCACTATTTTAATTAAATTTTTGTTTTGTATTGTTTGCAAACTACCAAACAGATGCCTCTCAAACACAGAGGTTGCAGAGAGGTAGACAAAGTTCAAATCTCTGCGGTCGGTTGCTTTGACAACCCTTTGGCAGCTGCCCAAATGCACAGCATCAGTCGCTTAGCCTCTGAACCTCCTCGTGTTGGCAACTTCCTCTGTCTGGTCTCCAGAAAGCTGGTTCAGACAGAAAGATGTGAGTGTCTTGGGATACTTTTGTGCACATTACAGCACTATGACATCACCCACCATTAAAGTTCTGAGGGTGTGTAAGCTGCTGTTCCAGACAGTGACCTGACCCCCTTTACTGACACTAACGTAGAGAAGCAGTGGAGGAGGGTGGAAAACAGCAACCACATGAACTGTCAGCCCCCACTGCAGACCAGCAAGAATAATACTCAAGTTAGTTGTGCAAAATGTTTCAGAACTCCTAGCTAAAAACTGATATAAAAGATTTAAGTATAAACCATACTGTATATGGAGCTGCCAGGAAAAAGACAAAAAGGAAGGCCAAAGAGGAGATATATGGATGCAGTTAGAGAGGACAAGGAGGTAGTTGGAGTGAGGACAGAGGATGCAGAGGACAGAGTGAGATGGAGGAGGATGACTCGCTGTGGTGACCCCTGAAGAGTGAAAAGCCAAAAGAAGAAGAAGATGCTATATACTGTATATGGATATGCTATAAACCAAATATAAAAGATTAACTCCTATAATAAATAGTGGAGTTTTAGGAAATATTTGATCCTTCATGCAATGTGTTACTGGAAATAATAATTTGTTAATATCCTCTGATGTATAAGATAAGATAGAACATTATTGATCCCGCAGGAAATTATTATTGTGCCAGAGTTTCAGTACAAAGGAACATACACATACCGTACACATATACTATATACTATATCAGAGTCAGAGAATCTTTATTGTAATTCGCACCACATGTGGTGCATGTGATGAAATGAGATTGTGTACACAGGGTCCCAGTTACATCCAACAATAAAAAGTAAAAGAAAAACAGTAATAACATCTATGATATGAACTAAGAAAAACATAAACTAAAAATACACTAAGCACTAATAGCATAGAAAAACATTACTTCAAACAGCAGCATGAACATGAGTCTGTATGAGCAGATGAGCATGAATGAACACAGCAGCATGAAACAGATCAGCAGTTGTATATATAACTACTAAAAAAAACATAAAAATCTGAAAACACGCTGATGTCTATGTTGAGAATATCTCAGATTACATCAAATAATAAATTAATAATAAATTGGTACACTGATGTTCCCAGTTGCTGAAAGATTTTTGGATATGTCTGTTGTTTTTTATATGCATGTTTTTGTGCTGGAATTGAACCAGGAATGCCAGTAAACCTTGATGGGTTTTGGTGCAAGATATTCAAGTGTGTAGGAGTTAGACTGTGGAGAAGAACAGAGGTCGTTTTTTCTTGTTGTTCCAGGCACAGCAGAGGGATGGATCCTGACCAGTGACGGGAGCCATAGAGGTGCGCTTCCTCTCACTGCACTCTAGAAACAGAGCTGCTGCCACTTTACCTGCCCAGAGCAGCAGGTATCAACCTGATAGGCATCACAACACCACTTCAGCTCCCTTCAACGAATGTCACAGGATGAATTTTCAAACAGAGGATGCTTAAATAAAGAGTTCCAGTTTATTTATTTTTTTTAAAATTACCTCTCTGAAGAATCTCTCAGCCCACGCGTCATCAACACTTGGATCAATCACAGATCGCAGGAGCTCCTTGAACTGTTTTAAGTTCATTCCAGGTTCTTCAGCTTCATTTCTATTTTTCCCCTGACCTGCATGCATGTAGTCCTGCTTTTAGACAGGTGAATGCATCTCTCAGGTGATGAAGATGCTCTGGTCTCAGTTTGTCTACAGGAATGGATCACTAGAGACAGCAGCACAGTGTATACAGGGAAATGCCATTGGTGACAGAAACTAAGCAGATTCTCAAGTAAAACATGATAATGAAGTGTTCACGTGTCTCTCTTTGGTTTATTAGAAAGACTTAGCTGTTTTAATGCCTGCAGTTCCGTTAGCCAGCTGCTGCAAGTAGTTGACATGAATGAAAGGCTGTATTCAAAGTGAACGTAGCACTTCCATGTGGCAACTCTGCTACCATACAACTCTGAGAGTGATTTAAATGTGGAATTGCTACATCAGTACGGAAGAGTAGAACTGCCACAGGAAGTAAAATTATTTTTGAGCTGTATCTCGTTATAACGAGATACTATCTCATTATAACGAGATAATTATCTCGCTATAATGAGAAACTATCTCATTATAACAAGATAATGTTCTCGTTATAACGAGATAATTATCTCGTTATGAGATAGTTTCTCGTTATAACGAGAAAATTATCTCGTTATAATGAGATAGTATCTCGTTATAACGAGAAAATTATCTCGTTATAATGAGATAGTTTCTCGTTATGAGAAAATTATCTCGTTATAATGAGAGAGTTTCTCGTTATAACGAGATACAGCTCAAAAATAATTTTACTTCCTGTGGCAGCTCTACTCTTCCGTACCATAGTGATACTGTTTCTCTTTTAATTACTTGTCTTTTTCTGTGTACCTTTGTTGACCTGTTTCTACTTCTGCATGCTTGGTGCTTTGTTAACCATTCAAATGTCAAATGTGCACATTCAGGACATTACTTTTGGTTTGTGTAACTTTAATACTTTTAATTTAATAAATGCATAAAGGTATTGCATTCTCTCAAAAACATTGTACTTTTTAAATCTACTTCTGCATATTCACTCTGTATTTGTTTTCTTGTAAAGATAGCATTTTGCTACTTTTTGTTAGTATGTTGTTATTAGATTTTTGTGTTTTCTCCAGTTACTAAAGTTTTAGGAAAAGGTTTTGTACAATATGTGGTGTTTGGAGTACTTGTGAATGACTTTCAGCCAAGGACAAAAGTCATTCACCCCTAAATTTTAACTCAACACCCCTAAAACAAAATAAAAAACATCATTAGGATTTTGCAATGTCTCCTCCTCCACCATAATCCTCAGCACTGGCTCCCCTCAGGGCTGTGTGTTGAGCCCCCTCCTGTTCACTCTGCTCACATATGACTGCACACCTACCCATCCAGGCTGTCATATTGTAATGTTTACAGATGATACAGTGGTGGTTGAATACATCAGAAGCAATGATGAGTCCGGCTAGAGGCAGGTGGTGGAACAACTGGAGAGCTGGTGCAGGAAGAACAACTTCCCCATCAATGTGAAGAAGACGAAGGAGATGGTCGTGGATTTCAGAAGGAGCAAACACACCTACACCGGCCCCCTGAACATGGGAGGATCTGCTGTGGAAGTGGTCTCCAGTTACAAGTACTTGGGTGTTACATTACAAATGCTTCTGACGCCAATGGCCACCGCGTTGTTCAAGCCAAGAGCCATTGTCATCACTGGGGGGCTAAGCACCCCTAAGGAGCAGATTCTAGAATCGCCCCTGCAGCTTCTACCACACCATTGCGAACTCAATGTCTACAATAATGAATGTGTTAAAGCCATTTTTGTGTTTGCTATGATTGATAAGCTGTTGCAGCCATCTTGAATTAAGCTCTCTAAAAGTCAAATAAAGTCCAGTTGTTCTGTATTGAACGCCTTTTTTGATTTTATCATGTCCTGGACGACTGAGAATCTTCACCAGCATACTCTCTAAAAGTTATTCAGTTGTAGATGTACATTAATGATTACTCTTTGGGAGTTTTATTCAGATTCACCCTTTGGTTCATGAGATATCTTTCTAACAGATAAAAACGCACTCATGCAAAACACCAAAACAAAAACATTTATCACTGCTTTGTTTTGAAAGCAGCAAATAAATAAGAAACCTGAGATTTAAAAAAAAATCCTCAGGAAACAAGTAAAAAGATCCCATGTTCTAAGGACATTTTGAAAGATCCATCAGAAAGTTTGAAGAACTGTGGATCCGCTTTAAAAGATTACCCAACAGTCTGCCTGGCTGCTTTGAAGGTTTGACATACGGTAATCTCGTTCCACCACACGAGATGCGAATGCAAATAAATCTCTGACTCTGATATAAAGAAATAAAGGCCAACTTATGAGTTGTAACAAAAATGTATTCTGGAATTACTATTATTGGTGTTATAATTTATTGTATGTCAGCACAGAGGATCAGTTGGTAGAGCTGTTTCCTCTCAGCGAGAAAGTCACCGGATCAAATCCCGGCCAAGGACCTTTCTGGGTGGAGTTTGCATGTTCTCTCTGTGCATGTGTGGGTTTTCTCCAGGTTCTCTGGTTTCTTCCCACAGAGCAAAAAACAGGCATGTTAGACTGACTGGTAACTCTAAATTGTCTCTATGAGTGAGAGAGT
The DNA here is from genome assembly GCA_038048925.1 of Garcialebias charrua. NCBI lineage: Eukaryota > Metazoa > Chordata > Actinopteri > Cyprinodontiformes > Rivulidae > Garcialebias > Garcialebias charrua. The sequence continues at coordinate 70,161 of JBBPBX010000718.1, read as the reverse complement.
GAATGGTTGTTTGTCTCTATGTGTCCCTGTGATAGACTGGAGACCTGTCCAGGGTGTCCCCCGCCTCTCACACAGTGAGAGCTGGGCATGGGCACAAATGCCACCCCCCACCACCCCCACCTGAAAAAGAAGAAGCGGGTAAAGATAATGGATGGATGGGGGAGTGGTGGTGCAGAGGTTAGAGAAGGCACGACTGTGATCAGAAGGTCGCTGGCTTGACCCCCTGGACTAACAACATCAAAATGTGGGTGGGAAAAGTGAAACACCCACACCTGCCTCCACCCTCATTTGCCCCGCTCTGGGCACCTGGGCAAAGCCCTTAACCACCACTTAACACCCACTCCTGTGGGTACCCTATATGGCAGCCCCTGCTCCACACAGAGGGCTGTGGTAGCTCAATGGTGTGGTTGTGTCAGGAAGGACATCTGATATAAATTCAATTACCAAGTCTTGGTTTGCCAGACATTAAGTCTGCTGGTTTCAATCCAACATGGTTATTAGACATCATGTGTGAGGCAGTTTTGGACCCAGAAACTATTTTAAAAGAATTAGTCACCACAATGCCATGGACTCTCTGCTTTGCCTCACAGATGGCAGCTCACAAGTTTCATCTTAGTCAAGATAATTAATTACACCCCCGTGATCCTCCCTCTGCTCCCCTCCCAGCTGGTCTTTCCTCAGTCCTGCCCTGTTGGTCTCAGTGATGGGGCAGTGAGGAAGACAAAACTCCTCCGTCCTGTGTAAACTTCTCTCATGTCCTCTGGCATAAACTTGGTCCTTCATGTGTTATCATGCTGCGGGTGGTAGTAGAGTCAGCAAAGAACCTTCCTAAAAAGAAACTTGGGAGCACTGATTCGATTGCATCCTTAACATTCAAAGGTAGGCCTCTTCTTAAAAGTCAGTATTGTATTGTTTTCTCACTCTGGTTTCTTCCCGCTGACAAACATGCATGTTAGGGTTAGTTCGTAACTCTAAATTAGGGGTGCTCATTACGTCGATCATGATCTACTGGTCGAACGCTGCTGAGGTAGTGCTGGTCGATCGCAGCGTGACATTAAAGGTACAGTATTGTGACATGATGTTGGAAATTTGCATATTTGTCACAACATATTTAGCCTCTCTTATATCATTCAGCTCTGTTCGTTTTTGCAAAATAAATTATAAATATATTAAAATTTCATTCCAAGTTATGGTAGTTTTTTCTCTGGGACACGCCCCTAAAAATCTGCGCATTTCCGCAAAACGGCATCAGCTGTCTGTCCTCCTCTGCAGTCTCAGTTCAGACTCGCTTCCTGAACGGTAAGGTTCATATAAATACGGTTGAATACCTATATTAAAACCTGCTGGCTCTTGTTCATCACCAGAACTAACAGAACTTCCAAAACTGAAGACAAATCGCTTAGATCCAACACTAGAAATGCTGCACTCGACATGCTCTGCCATTGATATTTACAGATATCTTTTTTTTTTTTTTCATTTATAGATGGCCTCCCTTCACACCTTATAGCCATCCTCTCACTCCAATATGTATTTTTATTTTTTTTTTTATAGAGAAAGAAAGAAAAGAGAAAGTGAGACAACAAAACAACAATTATCCACAAAAAGAGCACAAGGCGAACACACCAAACCTCCGTCCACTATCCTGCAAAGCACATGACAGAACACAGCAACGAAACATACAAGCATAAAGACTGATAATATTCATGACCTTGCATTAGATTTCTATATATAAACATACCCATACCTACAAATATATAGACAGTATATATACATATATATTTATATTCATTTATATACCCATCTACATATATCTACATATACATCCCTACATCCATTTGTGTGTGGTTGTGAGCATGCATAAGTGAATAAGGTTCCTCCAATAGAACATTTAGTAGCGATTGTGAAGCATCAGAGATCTGTCCCCCCAAAGCCCGAGACAGACGAAAGGGCGATCAAAGCCCAAGACCCCAGGAAGGACCCCGAGCCCAGAGTCCCCAGGACCACCCGAACAGGACGAGCCACTCGTCCACTCCCCAGATCCGACCAAGGGGAAGAACCGGACGAACCCCACCAGGGACCACACACAATGACCCCCCGGGGTCAACAGCGACAAATACACAGGCCCCCGCCAGAGCCCGCTGCACCGACGTAGCCCCAGGGCCGGTCACCGATGCTCGGGCACCGGGGACGCCCACCCCTCAGGCCCAGACCCGACAGGACCAGAGGACCCGAGCCCCACCAGGCAGCCACCAGGCCGAGCCGACCAACGCCCAAGCGCCCAGCCCCAGATAGTGAGGGTCCCAAGCACGCCCGCAGGCAGAGGAACACCCACCAGGGGGCCACGTGGCAAGAGCGCGACACTAGGTAGCCTCAGAAGTATCAGAGAGGGGGCAGTCCAAGTCCCAGCCTGACACTTAAACATTCATACACAGACACACTCATTCAGACCCACCCTCATCCTCACCCTCAGTCACAGAAAGACAAACAATAACGACACGCTCCATTCATAATCCCGATGCACACTCTATACCCCCTAGGTCCAAGACATGTACCTGCTCCCTACATGGGGCAGCCCACATCCAAACCCAGGAGGTAGACCCATTCATTCTGGGGTGGAGAGCAGCAGACGTCCAAGATCCGGCACACCCCGCGCCCTGCCGACAGGACAGGACAGGACACCCGAGCCCAAGCAGCCCCAGGGGGAGCGCACTGCCAGTCCCGCCCACGGCAAACCCGCAGGCCCCGAACCCCCCCACACCCCAGCACAACCCCTGACGGCCCACCCCCAGAATGTCCGCCAGGCAACCAGGGGGGTAAGAGAAAAATAAATAAATAATATATATATATATAAATAAATACATAAATAAATAAAATTGAAATTAACAAATCAAGACCCCGACACACACACCCCCGTCCCCAAATGTACTGTTGGTGAGTGTTGTTCTAAAGTGTACTTAAAAAGGAAAGAGAAGGAGCAAAGGCTGGCATTGTACCAGTTTCCCCTCCACTCCAACTCTAACCCAAGCCCTAATTGTCTAAATGCATAATGTTGAGTGAGCATAGGCATGGGGGTGAGATTGGTGTCATCCCGCCACCCATAGCCATAGTGCTCACTCCATTCCCTATATGTGACTTTTATGAAGAAGTTTATGAATGAATGTCTAAAGTGTATATTAGAGGTGTCGTTTCTTTGCCCGAGCCCGACCCTACCCGAGCCCTACCCGACTTCGGGTCGGGCTCGGGCCATATTTTTGCGTTTGATTGGCGGGCCGCGGGTCGGGCTCGGGCTTTGATGTGGTTTTTTTAATCATACAGCACAAACAAAACTAAATAAAAATGCACACAATATAAAATTGTTTTAATCTGCTTGTAAAGAATATAAGGCAGTAAGTTTATTGATGAGGAAATAATTAATAGAGTGAATTTAGATGGTGAAAACCGCAGCGCACTGAGCGCAGCCACTAAATTGGCAACTCAGCCAGAGAGCAGGCGCGCGGCGCGCGCCTGACAGCGTCTCCCCCGACATGCTGGACTTTTTAGTGACATTTCTCGAACCATTTTACCGTGCACAGAGAGAACTGGAGGGTGACAAATATCCCACCAACCTGGTTTGTCTCTGGAATGAGAAACTGAAGCAACACTGCCAGTCCTCACACAGACTCTCCGCAGCAGGTGTTTCTGCGCCGCAGACATGCAGAAGTGCTGGAGCGCAAAATTATTATCCACGACTTGCAGAGAGTTGCATTATTTCTGTGGCCTAACTTTAACGAGCTCAAAATTATGTCACCAGCTGACGTGCGTCAGGTGCACGCTCACGTCCGCACACTGCTCTCTCTGCGGCGGAACAAGTTGCCGCATTCCTGACATTCCTGAGCTTCAACAGCAAACTGCGAGCAGCGCGCTCACACCTCCTCCTCCTCCATCAAAACAAAGAAGAACAACATCAAGTTCTTTTGCTGAGTGGGAGAACGCAGTAAAAGCTTAATAAATAAACGTAGTGTTTTTTTTTTTTGTTGTTGTTTTTTTTTTTAATCGGGTAGGGTCGGGTCGGGCGGTGATTTCTAGGAAATCAGCGGGCTCCCTCGGGCTTGGGTAATTAAACTTAGGGCTCGGGTAGGGTAGGGCCGTGGATTTCCGGCCCGATGACAGCTCTACCCTGCGTACCCCCCCAGCTCGCCAAGGTCCACCCAAGGAGCGAGGAAAAAGAAACACCTCTCCGACCGCCAGGCCATTGAGCCAAGACCAGAGAGGGACACTGCCCCGAGGGCCGCCAACAGCAGAACCAACAGCCCACACCCACCAGGGCCGCCACGACCCCTGCGAACCGCAGTCAGCCCGCCGTCCAAGAAGACACAAAATCCCACATGGACGACACGGCCAAGAGCGCCCGCCCAACCGCCGACAGAGCCAGGAAGCACCAAGAACAGGCCCCAACCCAATATTTACATATATCTACATGCGCGTTGGAGCAGCGGCTTCCCACGGGCACGTCACTGATGACGTATGCGGAAAATGTCGGATTTCTTAGGGCGTATCCCAGTGAAAAACTTACCATAACTTGTAATGAAATTTTAATATATTTATAATTTATTTTGCAAAAACGAACATAGCTTAATGATATAAGATATATATGTTGTGACAAATATGCAAATTTCCAACATGTCACAATACCTTTGAAAGAAATTGTCAGCCTATCAAACATCCTGTCACTTGATTGACATACAGTACAGGGCAGCCATTCACAACCCTCATTCTCTCAAACCAGGTCTGAGAGATTTTTGGGGAAACACCATCCCCGCTCCCCTCACCCCCGAAGGTGTGAAATTCTCTGTGTATGAAGTTGCACTGACGCTGCAGTCCAAAGTTTTTCTACACTAACAGTTTTAAATAATGTCAGAGAGCTGAGCGTTTTTCTGCTACTCACCTTTTTTCAGCATGCAGGAGCAAAACTAATAAAATCCAGGGTATTTACCAGTTTGGAAGTAACTGATCATGCAGTTATTGCTGCATGCACAATGAATACAGCCGAGCTCAGGGTTGCCAGATAAAATTTTAAAATGCCTTATTTACCACCCCTTTTCTGTGCACATGTTCAAGAAATACACGTCATCTTGCTCAAGAAGAGTTCTGCAATGGAGTTAAATTCAAAGCCTTGAGATTACGTTTAGGGAATAGACTATATGCCACGGGGGGTCGTGACGTACTTCCGGTAAAATGCAACCCACATCCACCACTTCCAGGTCCTATCCACTGCAGTTGTTAGCATTAGCTCCCAGTAGCAGAGCATGACGACACGAATCGGGAAGAGGCTGCGAGCTACTGGCA
>JBBPBX010000718.1:37403-57465 GCA_038048925.1 Garcialebias charrua | reverse complement strand
TAACATTCATATAAGCTCAAATGGGGTAAAGTACTGTATATTTTATACTACAGACTGCTTAAAAATGAACTTTTAAAAGAGGCCTACCTTTGAATGTTACAGATGTAATTGGATCAGGACTTCCAAGTTTCTTTTTAGGAAGGTTCTTTGCTGACTCTACTACCACCCGCAACATGATAACACATGTAGGACCAAATTTATGCCAGAGGACATGAGAGAAGTTTACACAGGACGAGGAGTTTTGTCTTCCTCACTGCCCCATCACTGAGACCAACAGAGCAGGACTGAGGAAAGACCAGCTGGGAGAGCAGAGGGAGGATCATGGGGGTGTAATTATCCTGACTGAGAGGAAACTTGTGAGCTGCTGCTGCCATCTGTGAGGCAAAGCAGAGTCCATGGCATTGTAGATTGATTCACTAAAAAAAGGTTTCTGTGTCTAAAACTCTCTCACACACTTCAATTAATAACCATGTTGGATTGGAGACAGCAGACTTAATGTGAAGGACAAACTAACAAAAGTTTTTAAAAACAAGAAAAAAGTTTTCACAGTAAACCTCCAGATAAAAATGTTTGTAGGCCTCTATCTAGTGGCTAAAAAGTGTAACAACATCTAAGAGACTAAAGATGTTACTGAAGACAGACTACAAAAAAAAAAAGACTACTTCTATTACAAATAATAATCCATCCATACATCATCTTTACCCGCTTGGTCCTTTTCGGGTTGAGAGGGTCACTGGTGCCCATATCCAGCCATCACTGTGTGAGAGGCGGGGGGCGTTGTTGTTGATGATGAAGTCTTTTGGATGAAAGACGAAAAATTTCAACAAGAAGAAACCCACCAGAGGAGCTGACTTAACTTTGTTGTGGTTAGTTTGTCTCATTTGTCTCTATGTGGACAGGTCTCCTGGCCAGACAAACAAACCCAAAAGACTTCATCAGTCCAAGGCGCTGCACAAAAACTTAAGTCTTATAAATAGCACCTATACACTGGGTCAACCAGTTTGATGGTGCTCAGACGGTTTCTGTAGTCCGCCCTCTCCCCCGCCGACTTGTTCGAGGCAGTCATGTCCAAAGTGGTCAAAAACATCCCGATGGTGAGAGGTACAGACTCCAGAAATCATTAGAGCACCATCAAACTGGTATGAAGGTGATATTTGTAAGATTGAGTCTGTTGTGGCTCCTCGGACTGATGAAGTCCTTTGGATGAAAGACGAAACGTTTCAGCAAAAAGAAACCATCCAGAGGACCTGACTTAACTTTGTTGGATGCATGTTTTTGGTTTGTGGAAGGAAACCGGAGTACCTGGAGAAAACCCTAATGCACGGAGAGAATACGCAGAGTCCACTCAGAAAGGTACCCGGTCGGGATTGGATCCAGCAACCTTCTCAATGAGAGGCAACAGCCCCAAAAACAACAAACAACAGCGACAATGACAGAATTAAAGTCAAAGTAAAAAGAAGGCTGGATCAAGAAACTACTGATCAAGACCTCTTTGTAGCATGAAGCTGCACTGCTCTAATTATGACCCTCGACCCTTATTCATCTTTCAGAGTCACCATGAATTGTGTGCTTTAAAATTACCTCCGACTTCAATGAATCTCTGATGTTTTCTACACATTTCTCATCAGGGACACAGAGTCAGCTACAGTCTGACAAATGTTTACCTTATTCTTCCTGTTTCTTAATGAAGTTTGTTTTTTTGATTAACAAGTGTGAATATGAATAATTTTGATTGTTGTTCTCAAACATTATAATAATGAAATCATGTAAAATATTACAATGTGGATAACATACTTAGTTCAGAGACATCTGTCGTGAGCAGTCTTTGAGATGAAGCTGTTTTCTTCAGAGGGGAGTCACAGTGTTCCTTAGTTAGTACAATATCCTCAGAGCTGTTGTTTTGTACAAAGATCCTTTGTGTAAAAAGCAGTTCGTTTTGGACCCCCGGACTGAGCAGGTCGTCTCCAGCCTCGAACCGGAAGATGGTTTGTCTGTGGACCACATCGGAGAGGTCACACCAAGGTCAACTCGTTCAACGCCTGAGCAGATCAAAATGTCACTCAGCTACAATTGTTAGAAGTACAGGAAACCCTCGAGGTACGACACCTGCGACCTACGGCAACTCAGACTTACGATTTTATCATATTTAATAAAAATATGATAAAAAAAAAATTATTATTATTTTTTTTTTGTGTGTGTTTAAAAGTTATTAATTTCATGTGTATAGCACTTTGTTGCAGCTGTGGTTGTTTTAAATGGCTTTATAAATAAAGTATAATTATTAATTTTACGTTTTGATTAGAAATTTATCGTATTTACGCAACTTCCGGTCGTTTCCGGTCGCCACTTCCGGTCGCCATTTTACAACAGTACTGCGGTCAATGGAGCTCCAGAGGCTACTGTCAGCTGGCTCCGTGTGCCCGATCAGGGTTGCCTCATACGGATAAATTAGCTGGAAACACTCGGTCAACTCTGTGGACGTCTCAGGTCCGGAGGAGCAGCCGCGGATCGCCCCGCGATCGCGGCCACAACGCCGCCCGACATGCTAACGACAGCAGCTAACAGAGCAGCTAACACAGGCGAAGACACCGAGCCGACATGCCGCGGAGGGGCCATCTGCGGCCGGGAGCTCGCCGCAAATGTCCGCCTGGCAGTCGGGGGACACCGGCTCAAAGTAAGACATTATATTTTTTATTTATTGTACAGTACAGTATTCATTTACTGTGCAGTTCTGTGCGTGTTTATGGCCTTAGTATGTCTGCTTGTTCAGTCTCATGCCATTAAAGACCGTGTAAAGTGAATTTCAACATTTTCTTCAATAAACATTATAAATGTCGTAATTGTAATCTTGTAAATGAGTAAAAAGTCTCAAAATTGTAGCTCAATTAATTTTGGAGTTATAGATCAAACTGTGTATAAACACATTTCTCTTTCAGGATTTTTTAGGCGTGGTTTAAATGTGACCGCGTTTCGTCACGCGGTCACAAGCCCCACCCCCTGCAGCTCCAGCCGTTATAAATGCGTTCTTCGGTGGAGCCGTTCACTCGCTACCGACCGTCTCCCTCCAGTACTGGCGTGCTGCTGGAGCGACCACATGCCACCTGCACCTCCGCGCACCTCCGCCCCCCCCCCCCGCGCGCGCGCGCGTGCGTGTGTGTGGCGATCAGACCCCGCATGCATGTATATGTATATGTATCAGCAGTGGTGTAGATATTAGAGTAGTGTAAATGTAAACAGTAGTAATTACATGTAAGCAGTAGTAATAAAAGTAAACAGTATTAATAAATGTAAACAGAGAATGTAAACAGTATTATGATTATAGGCAGTGATGTAATACAAACATTAGTGCAAGTATGAGAAGTAGTGCAAACTGTATGAGCACATGACCGAGAGTTTAGTGAATAACCCGTTTGATGACACAGAGTCCAGTGTTAAAATCTTTGTGTTGTGTGGTAATGTGTGAGAAAGTTTTAGTGTTAAGGCAGTTCAAATGGGAGGGGGGGCAGAGCAGGCAGAGTGTTTAGCATCCTGACTGCCTGATGAACAGAGCTGTCTCTCAGTCTGCTGGTTCGAGCCTGGAGACTCCTCAGTCTCCTTCCTGATGGCAGCAGTCTGAAGCAGCTGTGTAGTGGGTGTGTGGGATCACCTGCCATGCAGTGGGCTTTCCGAGTGAGGCGTTTGCTGTGTAAGTCCTGCAGTGAGGGGAAGGAGGTGCCGACTATCTTCTCAGCTGCTCTCACAATGCGCTGGAGGCTCTTGCGGCAGGATGCAGTACATGCACCAAACCACACAGTGATGCAGCTGGTCAGGACACTTTCTATGGCACCTCTGTAGAAGGTGCTCATGATGGGGGTTGAAGCTCCAGCCCTTTTCAGCTTGCGGAGAAAGTAGAGACGCTGGTGAGCCTTCTTTGCCAGTGCTGCAGTGTTCCTGCTCCAGGACAGGTCCTTTGAGACGTGCACTCCCAGGAACTTGGTGCTGTCTACTCTCTCCACTGCGGTGCTGTTGATGGTCAGAGGGGCATGTTGGGCATCCTTCTTCCTGAAGTCCACAACAATCTCCTTTGTCTTCTCCACGTTGAGAGTGAGATTGTTGTGTCCGCACCACAAGGCCAGGCGGCTCACCTCGTTCCTGTAGTCCGTCTCATCGTTGTTGCTGATGAGACCCACCACTGTTGTGTCGTCCGCAAACTTGATGAAGTGGTTGGAGCTGTATGATGGTGTGCAGTCGTGTGTTAGCAGGGTGAATAGAAGGGGGCTCAGCACACATCCTTGTGGGGCCCCTGTGTTCAATGTGATGGTGCTAGATGTGTTACTCCCGACTCGTACTGTCTGTGGTCTCCCGGTCAGGAAGTCTAGCAGCCAGTTACACATTGAGGTGTTCAGCCCCAGACTGTCCAGTTTAAGGATGAGCTGTTGGGGGATGATGGTGTTAAATGCCGAGCTGAAGTCGATGAACAACATTCTAACATAGGAGTCCTTCGTGTCCAGATGTGTGAGAGCTGTGTGAAGGGCAGAGGAGATGGCATCGTCGGTTGAGCGATTAGGTCGGTATGCAAATTGGAAGGGATCCAGGGAGTCAGGGAGGACAGATGTGATGCTTTTCATGACTAGCCGTTCAAAGCACTTCATCAGGATGGGGGTGAGTGCTACTGGGCGATAGTCATTGAGGCATGCGGGCGTTGCCTTCTTCGGGACAGGGATGATGGCAACGCCCGCATGCCTCAATGACTATCGCCTCATACATATACTGTGTACATTAACTCATACGCTGCTTTGCCACTTTGCAAATGTCAATGCTAGAAACCTTTAGTTTATTTTAGTTATACTTTTTATACTCTTTTTTTATACTAGTATGCAAAAACTCAGGACAGTATTATGTTCATTAAATGTTTAATGTTTTAGTTTTAGAGTTGGTGTAAATTTTCATACTCTTATACCACTATGCAAAAACTCAGGACAGTGTTAGTTTTACTATTTTATGCTTATGTCTATTATTATATGTTTCAGTGTTTCAATGTTTAGATGTTTACTGTTGCACCGAGGGACTGAGAGAAACGCAATTTCGGTCCTGTGTATGTCCTGTACAGTACATATTGCAGATCTGACAATAAAGTTGACTTTGACTTTGACTTTGACTTTCATGTGACCGGGTCGCGCGCGCGCGCGTGTGTGTGTGTGTGTGTGTGTGTGTGAGTGAGAGGCGATCAGACCCCGCATGCGATGTGACCGGGTCGCGCGCGCGGTGTGTGTGTGTGTGTGTGTGTGGCGATCAGACCCCGCATGCGATGTGACCGGTTCGGACCGCGAGTCCGCTCATCTTCTAAAATAGCGCTGATTATAACAGCGGAGTTATGTGTCCTCAACTTTAAAAACATAACCAGAGTTGTTAGTGCACTAAAAACAGCGTAACTCTTGGAAAAAGGAGCTGCTGGAAGCCAGAACTCAGATAAAAACAGAGCAGGTGGATCTCTGCTTCCCCCGTATGCCTCCCCACACAGCTCAGCTCTGAAGGGGGCTGGACATGGCGCAGTACTGCGCTGAAACCACGCCCACGTGCGACACGCCCCCAGCGTTCTAGAGCAAGGCAAAATCATGTATTTTCATGATTTTTGACACTTAATTTTATAAGGAAAACAATGTTTTTAATCAGTCAGATTTATATGGGTGATTAATAACACATATTTATGCCATGTGACAAACTAAAAACACAAATTTAATTTCACTTTACACGGTCTTTAAATATGTGTGCGGCGCTCCGTTAGCGGTATAGCCGCGACCTATGTCAGAAACGCGGATCTACGACAGGCATGTGTTTTTGGTCCGCGAGGTACGACAACATCGACCTAAGTCACACCCATAGGTCCCAATCCCTGACGTACCTCGAGGGCTACCTGTAAATAACTGCAGACGATGAAGCCTTTTTCCACTGCAAGACTCATGTTCTTGGCTTGAAGTCCAAACGTGCAGAAGGTACCGATGGACGATGCACCTTCTCATCAGCGGTTGCCTGAAAGCTGTCACAGTGATGGTCAACTATACCTTGGGCAGTTCTCGGTGAGTCCTCCTGGTGTCCCACCAGAGAACCCCAGAAAGATGAGTGACCTGGTGCCTTCAACACTGACCCGGTAAGGAGAAGAACCTGGTGACATGATGCCTTGGTCTGGTCATGCTATTTTAAGCTGATGCAACTTGTTAAATCATTTCCTGGCTTGCAGTGATGATAAATGACTTTATCTGATCAGATTAAACAACTTCTCTCAACCAAAAATCCAATGTAACTATTTGTTAAAATAGTCAAACGTTGTCTAAATTCATGCACGTATAAAACTGAAATAATTCCTGCTCAAAGAGTCAACTTTGCCTTGGATAAGAGAATTAAGCCTGGATTGATTCATTGTTATTGTTTGTTTATTGTCGTTGTTGATTTTAGTTTGATTATTTTTGTAATAAAACCTCAAAGACAACTTTGGTCTCTTCATTCAGATGAATGTGTTATGATATAAAACTCCCTGTAATTAATGGATTCTACTTCAGTGACTGATTCTGATTATTAAAGGGTGAATAAGTTGTTGTTGGTCAGTAAACTGATGGGCTGGTGCCCCACTTTAATGAGAGCTAAAGAAATAAAACTAATGTAGTGAAGTGGATGGAGAAAGTGTCACCCTTCTTCCTCCATCTCTCTTCTTCATATTGCTACAATTTTCAAGGATTAAAGGACGGTCAGTGGTTTAGAAACTCTTTGCACAGTTGTGTCACAATCAAACAGAACACACAAAACTCAACTACATTTTCCACTTTTCTTTCTTTCTTTTCATTGTATCAGCCTGTAAGCTCTAATCCACTCTCTATAACCCACTCAGGACATGCATTCTTGTTTAACATGAGCAGAAAGCTGCAGATCTGAAACCATTCAACTCTGACAGAAGGGACAAGTTGGAAATCCAAACTGACATAAAAGGATGAATATGTGTTTTATATAAAACACAAAAGTTGCTGAAGGAATATTTGGTGGGGGAGGCTTGAATTTACAGCTGTGGCCAGAGGTTTCCATCTACTCATGAAGAACATGAAGGTCATCAATTTGAGGCTTTTAATGATTCTTTTGGGATCCAGTTCAGTGGTGTAGTCTACGTGATACTTGGGTATATGGAGTATACCCACTAGAAAAACTTAAGAATTTCAGTATACCCACTTAAAAGTGCCCAATGGTACATGACATACCATTAGGTACATGTAATTGATACGTTAAACGGCAGTTAAACACTTGTGTAACAATCTATTTGTGTGCAGTGCTTTTCTTTGACACTGTTTTATAAATTATATAACATGTTTTTAATACAAAGCCAGCTGTTGTACAAAGTTTGTTGTTCATTTAAGCATCAGAGAAATTTGGAACTGTTCAATATGCTTAAAATCAAAATAAATTGACGGTTATACTTTACTAACCAGTGTACTTTGGTTTCTAAGCACGGTATGCCCACTACAAAAATGTAGACTACACCACTGTTCCAGTTGGTCTTCTTCATGGACCACAAGCCAAAGTGAAACCAAAAACACACATCATAAAATCAATCTCAAGAAATATTTTTGTCCCCTTAACTAAATGATGTTTGTTTTTCAAACTTTTAAAATCAGACGACGCCCAAGCAGCTGGGAACCTTCAGAGTCTGTTTTGTTGAACTCTTGTATTGAACGCCTTTTTTGATTTTGTTGAACTCCTTTCTACTGAAGGGAGAAGCAAACGTCTGTGTGTTTGGCACTAAATAAATTACATTGTGTACCAAAAGGCAAGATAGTAAAGTCGGTAATCTTTATTTTCACTCTTTGATCTCACAGGATCTCACTTTATTGTGCAGGCTGCTGGATCTACCAGTTCTCCCCTGGATCCTGAACCATTTTGTTTCTTTAAATGAGTAACCCACCAAAGTCAGTTCCTCCGTTACCCCACAGCCAAGCTTCAGTGAGTCTGGAAACCTTTGGCTGCATGGTTTCCTCCTCAGCTCCTCATCTTGACTTTACATTTTTGTGTTTCAAACATTTGTGATAGATTGCTCCTTTTATTATTTCTCAGCCTGGACATTCCTGTCTGAAGACAAGGAGCTTTGTTTGCATGAGGACTCAGAGACAGAAAACAAATGATGAACTCAGACTGACTCAGACTCAACTGTCTGGACCAATCTGGTTCTGGATCAATTTGAAGAGGGGCTCTACCATATTTTCCGATCTATAAGTCGCACCCTTTTGCCTAATTTGCATGCCCTGCAACTAATAGAGAGGTGAGACGTGTTTATGGATTTCCCCCCATATTTTTAGACCAAATTTTGGCTCAGATATGACCGTTTTTCATTTTGGCAAAAAATGGTGCAGTACCACTTTCAGCCGCTAGGGTCCACCGACTGTTCCCACCTCATGTGTCCGACGGCAGCCTCCACTGGTCGGACTGACTCTGTCACAGCCCGGCCTCCTGCTGTGGAGGTATGAACTACTGTTAGCTGTGTTTGTTAGCAAAATGAGCCAAGGACAGATTTTTATCAAACTTACAGAAAGTAATCACTGTATGGACATTTACAACTGACTAGCTTTATGAGATGTTTGAGATAAAATTCGATGTTTTATAAACGTAAATGTGTCGCGGTTAGCTTAGGTTTTTTTTCCTTGTGTGTTTTAGCAAATAGCTCATAAACCACTCGGCGGATTTTCTTTAAACTTACAGAAAGTAATTACTTGGTGGCCATTTACAAACTGTTAGCTGTTGGAGTTGTTTGAGCTAAAATTCGATTTATAATTTATTTTCGCAGCGCACGCAATGGTTTGGAAGAAGTCAAAGCGAAACAATTTAAATCCAGCTGATTTGACCATTTCGTGAATTTATTAAGGAACGGTTAAGCTCAGGAACCCTAAATTTTAAAGAAATAAAGCCGTCCCACTCGCGCGCGTGCACATGGCGAAACTACTTTTTTAAATCCAGCTGATTTGACAATTGCATTAATTTATTAAGGAAAAGTTCAGCTAAGACACATCTTTGCTATAAATTTCAGCAAACAAATAATTGTTTTTACCGTGCTAATCTAGTAAAGTCCTTCCGTGCGCGCTGGCTCCTGTGGCCGCCATTTTCAACAGGGCAAATGACGCGCTGACGCGTCGCATAGCGGTGACACATAATAGATGCAATTTAACTGAAGGTGCTACACGTTTATGGATTTTTCCAATTTATTGTCAATAATTGGACAAAGCGACTTATAGAAAGGTGCGAGTTATCAGGCAGAAAATACGGTAATTTTGTTATATGACTACATCAAGAAGGAAGAAGAATCTGTGGATATTTTGTGACATGGAGGTACCACACACAAGGTTTTGGTGAGTACATTTTTCAAAGGTAGCCTACGTTTCTTTAATTTGGTCTAAAGGTCGCAGCTCAAAATGATTGAAGTGCTGCAGCTCCACATCTGTTTGTAGATCCATCTCACCCAGCCATAACAGGTGTGCAAAGTTTAAAGCTGGGGTATGTAACATTGTAATGTAGTCTGTAACTTTTCAAACAATAAAGAAAAGAAAAAATAGCATGCACACCTATTGTCAAACTTTACGAAAGCATATTAACATCAACGCCTTTGTTCCCCTTAATTCTGTAAACTTTGAACATGGTTCTTTAATGTACATATTTTAATTAAACTAAATTAGATTAATTGCTTCTTTTTTGTTTTGTAAAAATATAATTAAATCTTTTTTTAAGTGCAGCGTGATTGCTAGGTGCTGAATGAGTTGGCGGGATTTTTCCCAAGAAGCTGAAAATGAGTTAAAACAAGTGGGATGTAAGCTAAAAAGTACCAAAACAACAGCCAAAAGCTAAATCCATCAAATATCTAAAAAATAAAAGAGAGAGAGAGAGAAAGAGAGAACAAGAATGATGGCCAAAAGCTTAGTAATTACAGCAAAGAAATTGTTAAAATGTAGAAATTTGCTACTACCCAGAGGGGACTCCATGGGCCACCTGTTTGACATCTCACATGTAACATTTAATTATGTACCATTAGCATAAATGAAGAATACAGAAAAAAAATGTTTAAGTGGCTGTTTTGTCTGGTGATGAGAGGACCTATCAGGGTAATGAAGAAAGGAGACATTTTTCTGAACCACTGAATTAATATGAAGCAACATTTGTTTACATTGGTTCATGGTCAGAACCATTTAATAGAAATATAGCGACATCTAGTGGTCAAGCTCTAACATCGCATTGTCATGGAGCAAAATGCAAGGTTTTGACTGTTACGCACAGAAAAGCATGTTCAACAAGAAATACTATGTTCATCTTCTGCTTTTTGTCTGTTTATTTTTCTGTTTAAGCTGTCAAATATAATAGGAATGAGTCATCATTAAAAATTGCATGTTTTTTTTGTATGTGCCCTCCTGAAAAAGCCTCGGCCACTTGCATGAAAGTCTAGCTTTATCTACTTCTTCTTCTTCTTCTTTGGCTTTTCCCTTTTCAGGGGTCGCCACAGCGAGTCATCCTCCTCCACCTCACTCTGTCCTCTGCATCCTCTGTCCTCACTCCAACTACCTTCATGTCCTCTCTAACTGCATCCATATATCTCCTCTTTGGTCTCCTCTGTCTTTTTCCTGGCAGCTGCATTTCTAACATCCTTCTACCAATATACCCACTGTCCCTCCTCTGGACATGTCCAAACCATCTCAGTCTGGCCTCCCTAACTTTATCTCCCAGTTGTTCAACATGTGCTGTACCTCTGATGATCTCATTCTAATCTTATCCATCCTTGTCACTCCTAAGGAGAACCTCAGCATCTTCATTTCTGCCACTTCCAGTTCTTTCTCCTGTCTTTTTGTCAATGACACTGTCTCCAGACCATACAATATAGCTGGTCTCACTGGTCTCAATGTCATCTGCAAACATCATAGTCCATGGGGATTCCTGCCTGACCTCATCTGTTAGTCGGTACATCACCAGAGCAAACAAGAAGGGGCTCAGAGCCGATCCTTCATGTAATCCCACCTCCACATTGAAGCTATCTGTCACTCCTACAGCACATCTCACCACTGTCCTGCTGTCCTCATACATGTCCTGTACCAGTCTAACATACTTTTCTGACACTCCAGATTTCCTCATGCAATACCACACCTCCTCCCTCGACACTCTGTCATATGCTTTTTCTAAATCCACAAAGACACAATGGAGTTCTTTCTGACCCTCTCTCCATCAACATCCTCAAAGCAAAGATGGCATCTGTGGTGCTCTTTCTTGGCATGAAACCATACTGCTACTCACAGATAGTCACCTCTCATCCAAGCCTTGCTTCCACAACTCTCTCTCAGAACTTCATCGTGTGGCTCATCAACTTAATGCCTCTGTAGTTGCTACAACTCTGTACATCACTCTTGTTCTTAAAAATGGGCAACAGCACACTTCTTTTCCATTCCTCAGGCATTTTCTCACCATCAAATATGCCATTGAATATTTGAGTCAAAAACCTCACTGCCATCTCTCCAAGACATTTCCAAACCTCCACTGGTATGTCATCAGGTCCTACTGCCTTCCCCGTCTTCATTCTTTTCAGAGATTTCCAGACTTAACTAAATGTTCTGAAACACCAGCTGTAAGATAATAATAACAACTAAACTCTGGTTTAGAAGTAGCAACCAAAAGAAGGTCTCAGAATGCTAGTGTAAAAGCGCGTGATAGTTATCCATTGTCTTTACCCCCTTTTATTATTATTATTATTATATATATATTTTATGGGTCAGCTGAAGCCCGTCTCCAACTGTTACGGTATGAGAGGCAGGAACACGCCCTGGACAGGTTAGAAGTCTAGAGGCTGATTTATACTCTACAAACATCAAGATATTTGTTCTCATTGTCATAACTGCATGACAAATACTTGTTTTTGTTCTCGTATGGCATCCTGGTCACCAAGACAAACAACCATTCCCACTCTCACCTACACCTTGGAACAATTTAGAGTTACCAAGTAACCCTAACATGCATGTTTGTCAGCGGGAAGAAACCAGAGTGAGAAAACAATACAATACTGACTTTTAAGAAGAGGCCTACCTTTGAATGTTACAGATGCAATTGAATCAGTGCTCCCAAGTTTCTTTTTAGGAAGGTTCTTTGCTGACTCTACTACCACCCGCAGCATGATAACACATGAAGGACCAGGTTTATGCCACTGGACATGAGAGAAGTTTACATAAGACAGAAGAGTTTTGTCTTCCTCACTGCCCCATCACTGAGACCAACAGGGCAGGACTTTTTGAGGAAAGACCAGCTGGGAGAGCAGAGGGAGGATCACGTGGGTGTAATTAATTATCTTGACTGAGATTAAACTTGTGAGCTGCCATCTGTGAGGCAAAGCAGAGAGTCCATGGCATTGTGGTGACTAATTCTTTTAAAATAGTTTCTGGGTCCAAAACTGCCTCACACATGATGTCTAATAACCATGTTGGATTGAAACCAGCAGACTTAATGTCTGGCAAACCAAGACTTGGTAATTGAATTTATATCAGATGTCCTTCCTGACACAACCACACCATTGAGCTACCACAGCCCTCTGTGTGGAGCAGGGGCTGCCATATAGGGTACCCACAGGATGGTGTTAAGGGGGTTAAGGGCTTTGCCCAGGTGCCCAGAGCGGGGCAAATGAGGGTGGAGGCAGGTGTGGGTGTTTCACTTTTCCCACCCACATTTTGATGTTGTTAGTCCAGGGGGTCAAGCCAGAGACCTTCGGATCACAGTCGTGCCTTCTCTAACCTCTGCACCACCACGCCCCCATCCATCCATTATCTTTACCCGCTTATTCTTTTTCAGGTCGCGGTGGTGGGGGTGGGGGTGCATTTGTGCCCATGTCCAACTATCACTGTGTGAGAGGCGGGGGACACCCTGGACAGGTCTCCAGTCCATCACAGGGACACATAGAGACAAACAACCATTCACCCTCTCACTCATAGAGACAATTTAGAGTTACCAGTCAGTCTAACATGCATGTTTTTTGGTAGAAAACCCACACATGCACAGAGAGAACATGCAAACTCCAGGCAGAAAGGTCCTTGGCCGGGATTTGATCCGGTGACTTTCTCGCTGAGAGGAAACAGCTCTACCAACTGATCCTCTGTGCTGACATACAAATAATAATAACAACAATAATAGTAATTCCAGAATACATTTTTGTTACAACTCATAAGTTGGCCTTTATTTCTTTATATCAGTCAGAGATTTATTTGTCATTCGCATCTCATGGGTGGTGGTACGAGATTATGTACGCACTTATATCAAACCTTCAAAGCAGCCAGACTGTTATGTAAGCTTTTAAAGTGGATCCACAGTTCTTCAAACTTTCTGATGGATCTTTCAAAATGTCCTTAGAACTTGGGATATTTTTATTTGTTTTCTGGGGATTTTTAAAATCTCAGTTTTTATTTATTTATTTGCTGCTTCCAAAACAAAGCACTGATAAATGTTTTTGTTATTTTGATGTTTTGTACGAGTGCGGTTATATCTGTTAGCAAAATATCTCATGAACCAAAGGGTGAATCTGAATAAAACTCCATCCATCCATCCATCCATTTTCTTCCGCTTATCCGGGGTCGGGTCGCGGGGTAGCAGCCTAAGTAGGGAGGCCCAGACTTCCCTCTCCCCAGCCACTTGGAGCAGCTCCTCTGGGGGAATCCCAAGGCGTTCCCAGGCCAGCCGAGAAACATAGTCCCTCCAGCGTGTCCTGGGTCTTCCTCTGGGTCTCCTCCCGGTGGGACATGCCCGGAACACCTCACCAGGGAGGCGTCCAGGAGGCATCCTAACCAGATGCCCGAGCCACCTCAACTGGCTCCTCTCGATGTGGAGAAGCAGCGGCTCTACTCTGAATAAAACTCCCAGAAAGTAATCATTAATGTCCATCTACAACTGAATAACTTTTAGAGGGCTTAATTCAAGATGGCTGCAACAGTTTATCAATCTTAACAAACACAAAAATGGCTTTAACACAATTCATTATTGTAGACATTGAGTTCGCAATGGTGTGGTAGAAGCTGCAGGGGCGATTCTAGAATCTGCCCCTAGGGTGCTTAGCCCCCAGTGATGACAATGGCTCTTGGCTTGAACAACGCGGAGGCCATTGGCGTCAGATGCATTTGTAATGTAACACCCGAGTACTTGTAACTGGAGACCACTTCCACAGCAGATCCTCCTATGTTCAGGGGGGCGGTGTAGGTGTGGTTGCTCCTTCTGAAATCCACTCATCTCCTTCATCTTCTTCACATTGATGGGGAAGTTGTTCTTCCTGCACCAGCTCTCCAGTTGTTCCTCCACCTGCCTCTAGCCGGACTCATCATTGCTTGTGATGCATTCAGCCACCGCTGTATCATCTGTAAACTTTACAATGTGACAGCCTGGATGGGTAGGTGTGCAGTCATATGTGAGCAGAGTGAACAGGAGGGGGCTCAACACACAGCCCTGAGGGGAGCCAGTGCTGAGGATTATGGTGGAGGAAGAGACGTTGCAAAATCCTAATGATGTTTTATTTTTATTTTAGGGGTGTTGAGTTAAAATTTAGGGAGTCAGAGAGTCAGAGAGTCAGAGAGAGTCAGAGAGTCTTTATTGTCATTTGCACCGCATGTGGTACATGTGATGAAAACGAGATTATGTACACGAGGTCCCAGTTACATCCAACAACAAATGAAAGAGAAAAACAGTAATAACATCTAGAACTAACTAAGAAAAACATCAACTAGTAATACACTAAGCCTAATATAGTGGGAATAAACAGCAGCACGAACATGAGTTTGTATGAGCAGATGGTCACAGATGAACACAGATGAACACAGCAACAAGAAAACAGATCAGCATCAGCACAATGTGATATTTTGCAGTGTTTATTTTTTATTTTATTTTTATTTATTCATGAGTCTAACAGCCTCAGGGTAGAAGCTGTTCCTCAGTCTAGTGGTTCTACACTTGATGCTCCTCAACCTCCGTCCTGAGGGGAGTGGGGCAAAGAGTGAGTGTGCTGGATGAGTGAGGTCTTTCATGATGCAGGTGGCTCTTTTCCTGCATCTGGAGGTATAAATGTCTGTGATTGTGGGGAGACTGACTCCAACAGACTTCTGTGCAGCCTTCACCACTCTCTGCAGAGCTTTCCTCTCTTCAACTGTGCAGCCTCCATGCCACACGTTGATGCTGGAGCACAGGATGCTCTCCACTGCACACCTGTAGAAGGAGGTGAGGACTGGGCTGCTCAGACCAGCTCGTCTCAGCCGTCTGAGGAAGTAGAGTCTCTGATGACCTTTCTTGATCAGGCTGGTGGTGTTGTTGCTCCAGCTGAGGTTATCATTCATGTGTACACCCAAGTATTTGTAGCTGGAGACCACTTCCACTGCAGACCCACCTATTTTCAGTGGGGCATGGGTGTGTTTGTTCCTTCTGAAGTCCACAATCATCTCCTTTGTCTTCTTCACATTCATGTGAAGATTATTCTCTTTGCACCAGCTCTCCAGGTGTTCCACCTCCTGTCTGTAGCTGGACTCATCATTGTTTGTGATGCATCCCACCACCGCTGTATCATCTGCAAACTTAACAATATGACAGCCTGGAAGTGTGGCTGTACAATCATATGTGAGCAGAGTGAACAGAAGGGGGCTCAGCACACATCCCTGAGGAGAGCCAGTGCTGAGGGTTATGGTGGAGGAGTACAAGTACTCCAAACCCCACATATTGCACAAAACCTTCCTAAAACTTTAGTACCCGGAGAAAACACAAAATCTAATAACAACATACAAACAAAAAGTAGCAAAATGTTATCTTTACAAGAAATCAAATACAGAGTGAATATGCAGTAGATTTAAAAAGTACAATGTTTTTGAGAGAATGCAATATCTTTATGCATTTACATATTAAAATAAATGTAAATTAAAAGTATAAAAGTTACACAAACCAAAAGTAATGTCCTGAATGTGCACATTTGACATTTGAATGGTTAACAAAGCACCAAGCATGCAGAAGTAGAAACAGGTCAACAAAGGTACACAGAAAAAGACAAGTAGTTAAGAGAAACAATATCACAATTGTGTGAACGCTGATGTAGCATTTACACATTTAAATCACTCTCAGAGTTGTATGGTAGCAGAGTTGCCACATGGAAGTGCTACGTTCACTTTGAATACAGCCTTTCATTCATGTCAACTACTTGCAGCAGCTGGCTAACGGAACTGCAGGCATTAAAACAGCTAAGTCTTTCTAATAAACCAAAGAGAGACACATGAACACTTCATTGATTTGTTGAATGATAAATGATAACACTTCATTATCAGGATTTGTTGAATGATAAAGCTCTGTATCTGTTATATAATACAATTTTTGTTCCACATTTAATTTACTGTGTTGAAGTTTGGGGAAAGGCATGTAAAACTATAACAAAGCCTGTTTTTATTTTACAAAAGAGCGCTGTGAGAATTATTACAAGAAAGCCCTACTGTCATCCATCAAATATACTGTATTATTTAACCAACTCAAATTACTGAAGTTTTATGATTTGGTGGACTATAATATTTTATTAGTAATGTATAGAGCAGCTCATAATAACGTACTGCCTTCAAACGTTCAAATGTTGTGTGTTAAGAGAATGAGCTGTTATAGTCTTAAGGGAACTGAGATTTTTGTTAATCTCAGCACAGAACAAGCTTAAAGGGATGGTCTGTTTCAATACAGGGAGTTGATTTGTGCACGGTTTCGGAAATGAAGTTAAAAATGCAAAATCTGTGCTTGTGTTTAAAAAAATGACCGTAAATATTAAAAATTTCAGATTAAAATGAATAATTGTACTATAAATTTTAAGATCAGTGATGAACTCTTTTTGTTCGATTACTCATTGACGAGTATTGTTTGAATTGATTGTTTAAATTGATTTTGTTTTTGTTTTGGAAAAAAGGGGCAGATATAATAAGATTTCTTCTTCTTTCTGCCACCTTTCATTTTATGTTTTTTTTTTCATATTACATGTAAAATGTTTTTTTTTATACAGAATGTAAAATGAATTTAAAAATGTTTTACTTGAGAATCTGCTTAGTTTCTGTCACCAATGGCATTTCCCTGTATACACTGTGCTGCTGTCTCTAGTGATCCATTCCTGTAGACAAACTGAGACCAGAGCATCTTCATCACCTGAGAGATGCATTCACCTGTCTAAAAGCAGGACTACATGCATGCAGGTCAGGGGAAAAATAGAAATGAAGCTGAAGAACCTGGAATGAACTTAAAACAGTTCAAGGAGCTCCTGCGATCTGTGATTGATCCAAGTGTTGATGACGCGTGGGCTGAGAGATTCTTCAGAGAGGTAATTTTAAAAAAAATAAATAAACTGGAACTCTTTATTTAAGCATCCTCTGTTTGAAAATTCAT
Source organism: Garcialebias charrua (assembly GCA_038048925.1). NCBI lineage: Eukaryota > Metazoa > Chordata > Actinopteri > Cyprinodontiformes > Rivulidae > Garcialebias > Garcialebias charrua. Next base: position 40,065 of record JBBPBX010000718.1, on the reverse strand, counting down.
CCTGTGACATTCGTTGAAGGGAGCTGAAGTGGTGTTGTGATGCCTATCAGGTTGATACCTGCTGCTCTGGGCAGGTAAAGTGGCAGCAGCTCTGTTTCTAGAGTGCAGTGAGAGGAAGCGCACCTCTATGGCTCCCGTCACTGGTCAGGATCCATCCCTCTGCTGTGCCTGGAACAACAAGAAAAAACGACCTCTGTTCTTCTCCACAGTCTAACTCCTACACACTTGAATATCTTGCACCAAAACCCATCAAGGTTTACTGGCATTCCTGGTTCAATTCCAGCACAAAAACATGCATATAAAAAACAACAGACATATCCAAAAATCTTTCAGCAACTGGGAACATCAGTGTACCAATTTATTATTAATTTATTATTTGATGTAATCTGAGATATTCTCAACATAGACATCAGCGTGTTTTCAGATTTTTATGTTTTTTTTAGTAGTTATATATACAACTGCTGATCTGTTTCATGCTGCTGTGTTCATTCATGCTCATCTGCTCATACAGACTCATGTTCATGCTGCTGTTTGAAGTAATGTTTTTCTATGCTATTAGTGCTTAGTGTATTTTTAGTTTATGTTTTTCTTAGTTCATATCATAGATGTTATTACTGTTTTTCTTTTACTTTTTATTGTTGGATGTAACTGGGACCCTGTGTACACAATCTCATTTCATCACATGCACCACATGTGGTGCGAATTACAATAAAGATTCTCTGACTCTGATATAGTATATAGTATATGTGTACGGTATGTGTATGTTCCTTTGTACTGAAACTCTGGCACAATAATAATTTCCTGCGGGATCAATAATGTTCTATCTTATCTTATACATCAGAGGATATTAACAAATTATTATTTCCAGTAACACATTGCATGAAGGATCAAATATTTCCTAAAACTCCACTATTTATTATAGGAGTTAATCTTTTATATTTGGTTTATAGCATATCCATATACAGTATATAGCATCTTCTTCTTCTTTTGGCTTTTCACTCTTCAGGGGTCACCACAGCGAGTCATCCTCCTCCATCTCACTCTGTCCTCTGCATCCTCTGTCCTCACTCCAACTACCTCCTTGTCCTCTCTAACTGCATCCATATATCTCCTCTTTGGCCTTCCTTTTTGTCTTTTTCCTGGCAGCTCCATATACAGTATGGTTTATACTTAAATCTTTTATATCAGTTTTTAGCTAGGAGTTCTGAAACATTTTGCACAACTAACTTGAGTATTATTCTTGCTGGTCTGCAGTGGGGGCTGACAGTTCATGTGGTTGCTGTTTTCCACCCTCCTCCACTGCTTCTCTACGTTAGTGTCAGTAAAGGGGGTCAGGTCACTGTCTGGAACAGCAGCTTACACACCCTCAGAACTTTAATGGTGGGTGATGTCATAGTGCTGTAATGTGCACAAAAGTATCCCAAGACACTCACATCTTTCTGTCTGAACCAGCTTTCTGGAGACCAGACAGAGGAAGTTGCCAACACGAGGAGGTTCAGAGGCTAAGCGACTGATGCTGTGCATTTGGGCAGCTGCCAAAGGGTTGTCAAAGCAACCGACCGCAGAGATTTGAACTTTGTCTACCTCTCTGCAACCTCTGTGTTTGAGAGGCATCTGTTTGGTAGTTTGCAAACAATACAAAACAAAAATTTAATTAAAATAGTGAAATAAATAAATATTCCAGAAGAAGTATTTTCACCTTCTAAGGTTTCGTTGTGTTGTGTCCTGACTTCACTTTTTTTCTCGCATGATGTACAGGTGTGACCATTATGCATGTAAAATGTTGCAGCTGGGTCAGTTTGCTTAGACAGCAGAGGATTTGTCATTTTAACCTGAGTAGGTTTTTATTGAAGTGTCCGGACAAGCCTCCACTGCTGATCCTGGGAGATGAAAAGGGAGGAGTCCACCTGATGTGGTTTCTGAACCCATCCAAAGGTCTGTTCAAGGATCCATCCAAAACTGAAAAAGGCCCACAGCGGATCTTCTTTCCAGTAGGTTGCTTCCTCTAAATCACGGATGGCTTCTAACAAGATAAAACTCTCCTGTTGGTGCCTGACACGAAGGCAAGGAGACATCTCCTCCCCTCCTCCCTCACCCCCCCCCCCCTACGTGCCTGTGAACCTGCACAGCACAGAGGCCTCTTTCATCCATATAAATCTCACTGAGTTTTCTCCTGGTTCTGGTTTTGGACCTGCTAGGGAGGTCCGCCTCAAGGGTTCCGGCTGATAACAGGGAGTTTTACAACTTAATCAGCTCAGGCTGGGACTGTAAAAGTTACTTTTAGTGCAGCTTTGGAAGAAAACTCCAGTGTAAAGTAGTTAGTTAATTGCCAGTTAAAAGTTGGGTTATTACACGGTTTGTTTTTTATTTTCTGTTGCTGTGACCTTTGTTTTAAACACGCTGACCTCTCTGTGGCAGTCTGTTGTCCTCACAATGCAGTACTGTATTTTTTGCAGATATGTGCTTTTCACTCTCAGTGTTAAAGGCACATTTCTGATTTTTATAGGTGAGGTTCCCGTGAACATGTTGCCTAAAGGAGTACATGCAGGGTTAATCTCACGCCATTAATTGTTACGTTTCCAGTTCTCATCACTTCAGCCTGGTGGGGTGCAGGTCATGTTTAATGACATATGAACAAGGCCTGTGTAATTGTGGTTTGGAG